>JAHWFP010038783.1:12915-43646 GCA_023313725.1 Lithobius niger
GCGGGGGGGGGGGGGACGACGACAGACACGCCTTCTTTGACTTTTCACATAGAGGGAAGGAGAATATACCTCTACATTTACTCAGATGAAATGTTTCGAGCAACTCCTGAAATTTTACGACGATTTATTAAAAGAGTTCTCAAGAAGTTTGTGGTACCCTTTTCGTCTTTATAAAACCAAAAGCTAAACACGGTAGATAGGAGCCACCAAGTAAGCTCTGTCGGGGTCTGGTCTAAATCCAGACATTCAAAATACCGACGGGTTAATATTTAAATATTTATTTAATGCAAATGTCCCACCACTGCCGTGCAGATCTAACTCATTACTGACAGTAATGAGATATAAAAAGAATCAGTAAATGAATTCAACCATCGCCATCTATATAAAAGTGGCCCCATTAATAAGAAAGTAATCCCAAAGTTGAAAGTGCATGAATCTTTAATGGTAAAAGTGAGAAATAGAAATGAGCTTTGGCACTGGTACGTTTGCAGTTATTAAGTGATTTTCGTTCTTTCTTTTGGGATGTTACCTCATACCTGTCTTAAACTAATAACTCATTTTCGCAGCATGGACGGGATTCGACCTCACAAACTTCCTATTAGAATGTTGCCAGACTGACGTCTTAGCCATCACCCTATAGTGACTTGATAACAGATAATAAAATAATATGACGTAAGACGCAATATTTCGTTTGATACTGATTGTTACTACGTATGACAATACCTTTCAACTTGCCGAACGCTCGCCCTTTTTCATTGAAACCGTGCAGAGAATAAATATCATCGTCCTTTTTCATTGACACCATGCAGAGAATGAATAATAATAATAATATAAATAATAATAATTTGATGCAATTATATAGTTGCAGCTGGACAGGGAAGGGCCTTAACAGGTCACTAACACCCAGCCAAATTACAGTAAAAAATAAAAAAGATAAAAACATGATAAAAAGCAAGGCCACCCAGAGGAACTGTAAGTCAGCAATAACCAAGGATACTTGATAAAAATAAATAAATAATAACAATAAAATAAAAGATATAAGCCAGCCAGATGGACTGTACTCAACAATCATACACACAGAAAATGACAATACAAATAAACCAAGATGAAAGGGGAAAACGGCGAACAGCAGCTGGATGCTATTATTGTCAACAAACTTTGATAGGCCAGTCTGGTTTAATAACCTTCTAAGAGTGGTGAGTGAAGGTGCCAAAACGACAGTAGAAAGTAGCTGGTTCCAAACATTTACGACACGATTGCAGAAAAAATGCTTACGGCAATCCAGTTTTGTTGTGTTTACCACTAATTTCAGTGGATGACCTCTAGTCCTACTGCATCCTCGTACATGAAAATACTGGCTACTGTCTCTATCAAACACGTCATGTAGCAGACCATAAGTCAAGACTATAGTCAATAGTCAATCGACGCATTTCAAGTGAAGTTAAGTTTAATAAGTTTAAACGTTCGTCGTAGGATTTGTTGCAGAAACCAGGATTAAGCAGTTTCGTAAAGCGTCGCTGGACCAGCTCAATAGGTTCTATGTCTTTACGAAATAGGGTGACCATACCGGTGAGGCATATTCCAAAATAGGCCTAACATAGATTTTAAAAGCTCTAATAAGTACTGTTACATCCTTTGACCGAAAGCAACATCTGACCATAATTGCACGAGTACGGACTGTCTCATAACGATACAGTTTATATGTGTAGATGCCTTTAGATCCATGGATAAAGTGATTCCTAGATCTTTAATGTTTTTTTTTTTCATTTTTCAAACAGTTATTCTCGAAAAAGTAATTCAAATCTTCATTTTTCCTGCCAAGTTGCAAGGCTTTACATTGCTAGCAGAGATAGGAGTTGCCAATCTTTTGCCCAAATCTCAATATCCTTGATAGCACTACATAAGGCGACGTGATCATGCATATCCTGTACAGTTTTGTATATCTTGACATCATCAGCAAATTTTGCGACCATAACACCTGGAGTTTTACATGTCAAATCATTGAAATATATTAGGAACAACATCGGTCCCAAAACAGAGCCTTGGGGTACTCCACTGATAACTGCTTTAGCATCTGAAGTAGAAAGACCCACACAAACTGTCTGACTACAAGCAGTAAGAAATGACCTAAGCCATTTGAGGAGATCTCCATCAAAACCATAATATTTGAATTTGACATATAATTTGGTATGCACAACAGAATCGAATGTTTTGGAAAAATCGATAAAGATAATATCAACTGAAGAATTGCTGTCAACTGCCCGTGTCCAGTGATCCATGCGTTGAAGCTATTGTAAGGTAATGCTTCGACTCGGAGTAAAACCAAACTGGTCATGTGACAAGATATCGTGGGTCTTTAGGTGTTTATACATTTGGTCACGAACAATACGCTCGAGTATTTTACATGTCACACATGTGAGAGAGATGGGCCTGTAATTCCCTGGATTCGCCGCATCTCCCTTCTTATAAATGGGAACAACACGTGCAGTTTTCCAAAGTGATGGAATGGTACAAGTGCTCAAGGACAAATTGAAGATCATGGTCAATGGTAAACTTAATTCATGTTTTAGTTCCTTATAGAAATGTGCTGAGAAGCCGTCAGGCCCAATTGCGTGGCTAGTGGCCAATGTTGATGTTATTACACTTAGTATAATTTGTGTTAGTTGAGAGCAAAGACAGAGTTGAATGCGTTGGCCTTGTCTACATCGTTTAAAAGAAGTTAAGCATTAACCTTCAAAGGTGGGATTGACCGTACACTACCTGCTTGAGTTCTGATGTGATTGTAAAACCCTGTAAGTGAACCATTTTTAAGAAGTTTATTTTCGCGTTCAATTTTATAACGCAAAACAATTTTTCCACCTCTTTTTTACATACATTATAGGCTTCTTTGGTATGTTGATCCCTAGTGGTTTTATATTTATGCCACAGGTTTAGCTTCCTCCGTTGTAATTTAGTAATGTACTTTGGAAAACTATGCTTTCTAGCATGTCTAATGACTGTTTTACTGTTACAAACAGCATTGCTAAGGCTTTCATAAAAGACATTCCATATCTCATCAATATCATTTATACGTGCTAAACACGTCTGCCAGCCTATACTACTCAAAAGAAGCCGGAAATTATAAAGTCAATACGAGATTTAGTGGTCTGTTGGGGCAGTTTTCTTTCCGTAATATTTAAGTGAAAGGTTACTATCTGGTGATCACTTTCGCCAAAATTGTCAAGAACTTCTACATCATACACAATGCGCTCATTATCAACCAGTATTATATCCAGGATTTTGTCACCCCGTGTTGGCTCTTCAACCAGCTGCTGTAGGCCAAATTCAGAGACACAAGTAAAGAAAATCAATTGGAAATGTTGCTTTGAACTCGAATTTCTAGTTCCTACTACAGCATACTTTTCTAAACTCTCTTGCTTCTAGTCAAATTAAACTTTACAGTGTCACGAAAATTGACCTCCTACCTTTCAGCTTCACATCAAAAAGACCTTGATTGTTTGGACCAACGCAAATGACCTCAACCTTAATTCTGAAAAATGTCTTGTGGTGAATTCGATCACAACAACCCATGTTGCCTATAGGTTAAAAAAAAATTCTCTCCCCAAGAACTTTCCATCTTTACCTTGACATTCTTGTCAATAACTCAATTAAATTTCACAAACATGCAAATTCCTTACAAGCAAAGTTACTAAAAAAGCTCACTTTGTTGCTAAGTCGTGCTCAGAACTCTGCTCTGGCTTTTTTATGACTTTCCTGAGACTTGTTCCTGAGAATTGCTCGCAAGTCGCGAGGCTTCGTTGAGAGTCCTTTTTTTTCCGTATCGAGTCTTGCCAATGCTGTTTAACCAAACTCTGTCCATTTTGACAGCTACCATGAAAGGATCGCCTTTATTAGCTGAATCTTCCCACAGGTGCAGCTAGATGGAATCGCGGTGATCATCTTCTCACATACCAAATCTTACATGGTCTCACTAATGTCCATTCTATGGATCTTTTCTTCTTCGCCTAAATCAGCACCAGAGTTATATAATTACAGGCTCCTTCGCAGTCATTCAAAGTTAAATATCGTACAATATCTTCTCTTCTCAGAAAGAGTTGTTCCTCTTTGGAACTCTTTGCTACCAATCATAATTCCTTCAAAGCACGTTGGCAGAAGTTCTTGAAGCCGGCTGCATTTTTTGAGGTCTGGGTTAGAGGCAGGCGCCATTGTTTTATCATTGGCTCGGCGCTGTATAAGCTATATTATACTAAACCCGACTCTGCCAATCTGCACTCTAGAACGGGAAAAAAGTGGTGAAAATGAAAATAGAACCATCTTTCAAACAGTTCGTTTGTACAGTTTTCTTTCAGATTCGTCAATCGTATTTTTTTAAATTCTACCGTCAGTTACCCCCAGGTCAAATATGTATTCATGTTTTCTTATCCTGAACAACGCATCGGTTGTCATCCAAAGCTCCCCACTAAAGAAACTCCATCTTTCTTGGCAACCAGATTTTCGGCAAGTCAAAGCTAATCTCCGAGCACAGTTTTGTATCAGAGAAATTACACTGGGATTCTCCTTGAAAAGCGATTCATTCTGCCGAATAGCAGACTGAATTATCATAGGCAATATCCTGAGTGCAAGTTATCGATAATTTTTGTGGAATACAAAATTTTTGCTTGTATTAAACTCGTGAGCACTTGTTATGGCTAAGTGTTTTATTTCAAACACGAGCGCGAGCAAGTTTACGAGAACAAAAACTTGAATGTTGCAAAAAGATGCATAACCATCTGCCACAGGACTGGCTCGAGAGATCTAGTCACACAATTTATGTTTACTGGCACTGATTCACTGGTTGCTTTCTCGGTACCTTATCTTCTTCGAAATTTGTATCCCAGCGTAAATGAGTCATTATTGTCATCTGCTGCTGACTAACATTTTAATGAAAGACTAACTATGGCGTCATATCGTAATGTTTACAAAACTTACTTTTATGTATAAAACTAGCATCGTACCCGGCTTCGACCGGGGTTTTCTTTCGCCCGTGGTTTGGTGTGGCCCGTGGTTGTTTCCCAGTTTTCGGTCGGTGTTGCCTGAACATTAACTGCAACTGGATATTTTTCTTCCTGTAAGTTTCCCTTTTCCTCCCATCTTCTCTCACACCTTTCATCCCATCATCTCCCTGCCCTCCCCCTCCCGTTCCCCTCTCCCCTTTCCTCCCTTCCTATCCTGTTGCCCACACAGACGCTGTTACCCACACAGACGCTGTTTCCTCCCCTTTGCTACACGTAGTTGAATTTGGATGGGTAGTTGAATTAAATACTGTCCTTTCTCCTTTTGCGAGATTTGTGCAAATGAAATTCCTATGGTCTCCATCCCAAACAACCCATAAAAATACATTTTAGGTTCAGTTAATGCGTAATCATATGCTTAGTGGTAACCGACGCGCATTCCCCCCTACCCCTCCCAATGTCTCTATTTTCTGAAGAGCAGGGCTAACAGAAGCACTGCGCCACAAATGGGCATTCCCCGTTAAGGAACTTCCAACTCCTAGACGCCCTGCACCACTCCCTGTTTATCGCTTTTTCTTATAACGTCATTTATCACTGTTGCCTGAACGTTGACTGAGCTTTGGTTGTTGTTTGGGATGTTGTTGTTCAGTTAATGGGTAATCATATGCTTATTGGTCAAAGCCCCCCCCCCCCCCCCCCCCCACACGGGCATTTTCCATTCAGGCCCTCCTCCTCACTCTCAATTTATCACTTTGGCTTGCGTAATCCGTACCGTGTGAAAAATAACTATCTTTCGTACATGACGAATTTTAAGACATGCCTCTTCGATGACCACGCAGAGCAAATTGTTATTCGAGGCAACAATGTGCCAAATTCAACTTCTTTTCAAGGCAACAACGTACAAGTTTCAACTTCTAGCTAAAGAATTGACACACACACGGGTGTTTCATTGTAGGGGTTCTCCTTCCGGGGGTCGTCGTTGCTTCATTTCTGCTATGGGACTTTGGTTTAAAATGTAAGATCTACGTGCATATTAATTGTATTTATATTTTAAGTATTTTTACGTTTTTTAAATTTTGTTTAAATTTATTAAATTTCACAAGTAAAACATGCTAGGTTTCTCTTCAATCGTGAATTCGTTTGTTCGAGCGTTGTATTTGTCGTTTTCGTTTTCTTAAGCTATTACGCTTCAGGTTCCAGCCGTTCGTTGTTTGCGTCGCTTGGATACAAACGTGGAAGTTTTCTGGCTCTCCAATTCATTTATTTATAAAATACTTATGTTTATATAATGTAATTATCTACGCGTTTTACAGCCGTATTTGGTATTTGTTTGACGTTATTTGCATTTAGCTGATGGCAAATGATAATTGTTAGCTGATGCGCTTTTGGAAGCCAAGCAAACTTCCGTCTGAATTTCCGTCTGTTTCTCGTTGTCTTGGTTGCTATTTACATTATTAATACCGTCAGCGAGCGAAGACTACAAGTGACAGCAAACTTTGATTGGCTGTTGTGTTCCAACGTCATCTGCTTCGGCCAATCAAAACGGAAGAAAAACGGGCAATCGTCTAATATCTCGGGCTTGACAAAAGAACATGAGCGCCATCTCATAAATTAATTGAAAGCCATGAAGGATAGTTTTTATAAATGTAAGTTTTTTTATGTAAGTTTTTGTTCTGAAAAAGGGTTTTTGCTCCATGGGGTATTTTTCATGTTGCACGTGATGATGTAAAAGGCGTGGACTTACAGACTCGAACTGCCTTAATGTGTCAGTTGCATTCTTTGCATCAAAAGTCATTCTACAAAGATGAATCATGAACCTCGGTCCAAGAATGTTTTCAAGAACTTACTTTTAGTCATGGCTCGTTTTCCATGCAATTGGGAACCTATCGATGCGAGGAGTTATTCTTCTTTATTATTTCAGAGGGAATCATCTACACTTAATTAACTTGAAATTTCATAAGAAAAGCCTTTTTTTGTGGTGTGGGGGGGGGGATCAGAATACGTTTGGATCTTGAGTGGGGGAGTTCTGGATCTGGAAGGCAGGGGTCATAAAAAATGTGGAAGTCACATCTTTAATTCCTTCGAATCCCTCCAGACATAAGTCAAATAATATCAAAAACCAAAATTGGTAAAAGGGGCCGCCAAGTTCCGAATGGTCGGCCCTTCAAAGGAGTGATACCAACACACCAAAACATTCGCCAAGTTAATCGCACCACTTAATAATTCGAAGGTTAAATGAAAACTAGAATATTGCTACTTTTGGTAGCAATATTCAAGTTTTCATTTAACGTCCAAAGCATTATTCGGTGCGATTAAGTTGGCGAATGTTTTGGTGTGTTGATATAATTCCTTTGAAGGACCGAACCATTCGGAACTTGGCGACCCCTTTTACCAGTTTTGGTTTTTGATATGATATCACTCCTTTTTAAAAAATTGTGTATTTACTCAACTCTACTACCTTGCAGATATGTAATAAGTGCCACATCAACAAGAAATTGATTTTCAACACTTTCCTACTACCTTTTGCCGAACCATTCTCAACTTAGTCACCTCTTTATAGGTTTTTGGTTTGGTTTTAACTTTGTTGTAATTTGTTTTATTTATAGTTTTGGTGTGTTGATATCACTCCTTTGAAGGGCCGAACCACTCTTCACTTGGTGGCCTCTTTACCAGTTTTTGGCTTTGTTTATTTTGCTTTGTTTTTACAGTTAGTTTACTTTTCGTGAATTGGACGTGAATACAATCTCTTTGCAACGTTGTTTAGATTTATCGAGATACACTAGTGTGTGTCTAAGCATGCACGTCAGTATACACGTTGTCATTGTCCGAACTTTGGCCGTCCAATGAGAGACGATGTAGACAGTACTTAAAATGGTTATAACAATATTATCGTACTTAGCTAGCTAGTAGCTACTAGTAACTAGTAACACATTTTCAACGTTATTGAGGGTCATATTTTGCATTGGAAGCAGGCTAGCTGGCATTCCTACACGAGTTAGTTTTTGTCAGGTGGGTCATTGCTCTTGGTTTCAAAACAATTTAAGCTTTTGTATCGCATTATTATTTTTCCCCCAAGTACCTGAAATGTGCCCAACTATGTTTCAAGATATAAGACACTGACGCTATGGCGTCGCGCTATGATGGTTTTCAACCTTGACAACTGAATTGATGTGATATTTGTTGTGATGTTTGTTGCCTTACTTGGCGCGACACACTAGCGTGTGTCTAGATCACCGACCTACGTAAGTTCAAGGTCAAATGTTCTAGGTCAAATTGTTTACGTTGGGTTTTAACCTGTGGCGACAAGATAAACAGCAAAGTCCTTAGTATCGTTAGTGACTGCTTCGCTGAGAACTTTATGCTATGTTCAATTTAACCCAAAAAAGAGAGAAAATATTACTTAAAAATAAACTATTTTTTTAGAGTAAGGATCTGACGTAACTGGTTGTAAAATGTAAGATTACAGGAAAGGATTTGCATTAGTTTAAAGTTGAGTTTGGTTCAACTTTAAGTTGACTTTTTAATAAACACGACATGTAATTTTCGTATTCTTAGAAGAATCTATAATGTTCTTTTTTTTATTTATAAATCATTCGAAAAGATACAACTACCAAGTTAGTTGCCTTGAAGTCTGCGCCGAATGGAGTAAATCCTGATACTCATTGTCGCATATGACAAAGTAAACTATTGTATTTTTTTACATACAATTTTCCTGTGACATTCGCTTCGTTTTGTGACTTATTGCCTACGCAACATGAAAGAACATTCTCTTAAACAGAATGCAAATCACATTCCTGACTGAAATCTAGTGGCATCACAAACAAAGAAAAAAAAAGAATATATAATGAGAAAATGAAAAAATGTGGAAACAATATGTCACATTTCTTTTAGTGTGGTTTTAAAAAAGCGTTAACAAGCGTAAAATCATTCAGTTTTACAAAACAGCTATTCGTTTTCAGTATTTGAAAATTTAAATGTAGATTTTAAGTTAACTTCTTCCATAACTTCTTCCACTCCAGATGAACACTAAAGTAAAACATAATAAATAAAAAGCCAACAAGAATGTAATTTAATAAATGTCGGGCATTCTTTTTGGGACTTGTGTTTTATCGTTCTATACAATCTAGGGAATGAATAAAAGCTGGCTATTGTTCTTTTTGTGCTTATATTAACAAGTCTTGTTGGAACTTCAGAATAAAAAACTTTATTACTTATTTAACTTCGATTTTATTATATATTAGCAACTTTTGTATAAAAATACCGTCCATTGGTATTTATAATGCTTGTAAATCCACTAACGAATCAGGGTCGTGGCTGGCGGATATGGGAGGAAAGGGGGGAAGGGGGTGGGGGAGCACAAAGCTCAATGTTGCGTGTTGGCCTAATGCTTAAAGTACTTGAATGCTTGAATAGAGACTAAAGATAAAAACAAAAACGTTAATTTTCGGGTGGACCGGCGACAGATAGGCACACAAATCGAATCGGTAAGCATTCTTTTAAACGGAATCATAAAAACTGAAAAAAAACTGCCCCATGGAAACACTGGCGGACATTACTGAAACGTTTCGACTATCAGGGACAACGATAGTGTGAACTTCCTCAGAACTGCCATGTTAAATGTCAAACATTGGACGAGGTCAAACTTTGAAAACCTATAGTTTCTTCCATAATTGACATAGACCAGCGAAATTCGGAATTTGGGGTCGTGTCATAACTATTTTCACTACATTAAAAATTTTAATGACAATAATCGAACCGTTTGGCCTACGCAACCTGGCCTTTTCTTTCTGCTGTTGTAACTCTTTGCCCTCACCTGGAAATCGAACCAATGAACCCATTTTCAACTTTTATAACTTAAAATGTAGGTATGAACAAGGCCTAGTGCCTTCTGAACACTTTTTGAATGTGACTACAATAGTCTTTTTTTTTTCTTCTTGCTGGGAACATTTTGCTCTCACGTAGATTTTAAATTTTTATTGCTTAAAATGTTGGTTTCAACAACGACCAGGGCTTTCGAACACAATTTTAAAGTGACTGATTCATATTAAAAAAAAGTTCATCTCATATCAAAATTTAACTAACTTAATTTACCTAAAACATCTCCAAGAAGAAAAAAACGGGTATTAGTATTAAAAACAAGCTTAAGCATATAAAATACGGATGTAAGCCTTGAAAAAACTTAACGCTCTACAGAAACAGAAACAAGAAAAAGACACGTAATTCATCTGCGTCACACTAAAACGTGTAAAAGAAGCTCAAGCTTTGTAAGCCTTAAAAAAAATTAATGCTCTAAAGAAAAATACAGCGATGAAACAATGATGATTATGTCCCATCATTGCGTGTATCCTATTTAGGTGAACAAGACCAAATATACGGTCCGAAAATTAAGACTGATCTAACGTGTCATTAGAGGTCGTTACACGGACATTCAAGTTGGAATGTGTTAAAACGACAACGGGTACACGGAAGTTTTTGCTAAGTCGATGTAGCGTCGCGTTTATCTAATTCCACATCAACCAAACCCCTTTCTATTCCATGCCCTCATTCAACTAGCTGGGCTTTCAACTTCGTTTTATGGAAGTGACAAGTTCCACCCTAGCTTCGTGACATCTAAGCTCACTCGTTTCAACCAATCAAAGGAAAGCAGTCCTTAGCGCGACGTAAAAAATGGGTTTTAGGTGGGTACACGTAGGTTGTTAAAGCGCTTCAACTCCTTACGTCGACGTAACGAGGTGGTTTGAGATAAAGCGACTTGAAAGTTTGGCCGTGCTTCTTCCCTGGAGCCACGAAGCAATTTCGTCCAATTTAATAGCAATACATTTTATCCCTACTTATTATACAGCTGGAATTTACTAAGATTCACACCACTTGTACCACATGTCTACGACAAATAAATCGAATTTGCTTTTAATTGTCCGAGCGAGCATTCACAATCGTGCAGAAGGTGGACCAACGCGCGAGTTTTTTATATTTTCAAGCATCACGGGTCGGAGAGTGTCGAGTGACACTCGCACGGTTAATTGTTGCATGCTGGGATAAGAAAATGGCGGCATCAACGTATTCCATCGACGCCATAAGAAAGGAAAACGTGGTGTGCTAAAAGGTTGAATGCTCAAAATAAACGGCAGAATATCTTAATTACAGTGACTTTGACACGTATGGCATCGAATCTTGCGGCTGTGAAAGTGTTAAGTTGTGAAACAGGTTGGTAGGACGGAAGTAGCAGACCAGCAATCTCATGCGTTTGCTTTGTAAATGAAAGAACGTTTTCCTTCGCGTTACGATGTCGCGAGCGGGCCAAGCAGACTGACACGCGCAAGCATTTATATTGTAAATACGCCCAAAGCATTGAAAAAACTCAATCCTCTAAAGGAACAGACACAAGGACAAGACATACAAGCCATCAGCGTCGCACTAGTACGTGTAAAAGAATTTTCTTGTGTCTGTTCCTTTAGAGCATTGCATCCGGATTTTATAAGCTTAAGCTTTTTTTTTTTAAATATTAATTTGTTCGTATTTGAGCATTGTAAAGTTAAGTAGGCTAATAAGCAACCGGTCGCTTGGCCGATTTAAAGCAAATTTTGTTTTATTTGTGATAGACAAGTGGTGTTTCCTTGGATGAAACTTAGCAATTCCAGCTGAAAAAAGATTAACAACTAGGGGTAAAAATGTATTTGTGTTAAATTGGACGAAATTACTTTGTGGGTCTAGGAAAGAAGGATTTTTGTTGGTGTCGTGTTTTTTTCCTTTTTTAACCGATTCGTTAGTTAAACTATAGTTGAAATATAACTTCCTTGCTAAGCAAACAACAAACAGAAAAGGTCTGTTTTGTTAAGCGTCTAACGAGACTGTTTCATATTTATGAGTCAAGAAGGCTGCCTTCCGTTTTCATCCATGAAAAATCAACAACTTTAAATTTCGAATAATCGATCCTTCGTTCCATAATTGAAAATTTTATGTCTCTGCTCATTATTATAGTCTATTCCGTAATCGTTTTGCAGAGGTTCGAAACAAACCAAATTGTAAAATGAATGTTCCCTTGGCATAAAATAAATATACGATTGTAACAGTGTTGCTTCCCATAATTACCTAATACTAAGGAGGAAATGAAATACACAGCTCAAACTATATTGTCCCTTTCATCATCGTGGGGCAGATAATCCAGTTTGGGTTCGTGCTTTCTATCTTCCATTGTTACGAGCTTCGATTGTTGTAACTACAGTTGCTAAAACCCATTGAACCCTTTAAATCATCCTTATGGTTTCTCCGGGCAGATGACCGGAAGCGGTTAACGCTTGCTACAAAACCCTTTGACTCACATCGTACACTTTTGAAAATCGATTGTGGTAACCTTATTCATACTCTACACTTTTAAATAATAACTTTCATAGGTTTAATTAGCATGGCCAGCAGGCAGTGCTTATTAGAGTTTTCAAAAAGTGGAAAGGCCCCAGAATGCATATTGTAACAATGGGTAACAATGGGCGAGGCCCACAAAATCGGATTATAGCTCACATTTACATATACAGTTTATTTATTACATGAGGATTATATATTACGCACTTATCTGTAATGGCACTTAAATCTAACACGCAATACTGCACTCTGCACTACCCACTAGCATATGATCTAGCTCCACCAGCCAGGGCGGTGTTAGACTCGGCCATACTCGGGCACATGCCCGGGTAAAAATAACAGTGCCTGGGTCCGCGCCCTGGTAAAAAAAAAATTATCAAATTGTTTGTTAAAAAGGTCTTCAACTCTTTAGCCGTCCGCTGCCCGCACAGCATGATTGTTATAACTGGAAAGTGCTTCCTTTAAAAATTTAATCACGTTTACAAACACGCCATTTTAATAGTAACAGTGCAAACTTATACCTACCCAAAAACAAAACTTGTTAGGATTCCTTCCAAGCTTTTCGGCCGTGTGAAGTCGTGATATCAAACGCCAAGCTCGTTCGCCAAGCTAATCATACCGCCTAACAGTTTGAAGGTTAAATGAAATATATGAAAATTGCTTACTGCGCAATTTTCAATTATTTCATTTAGCGTTAAAGTATTTAGCGTGACTTACACAGTCTGCCGTGTTTAGTAGCAGACTGTGTAAGTCACGTCTGAAGCACCCTCTGCAAAAACGCTAAATTTTTGGTGTCCTTGGACCTCAAGTGAACTGCTTGGTGAGTGTACTGTTCTATGAAACACCCAGGATCAGTTGGGGATGGTCCTGCTGTATGAGAGTGCCCTAGGAATTCCATTAACTGTGGAGCTGTCAATTCCATTGACTTTGAAATCTGTGTTTACAACCTCCCTATGGAAGCCGCCATCTTGCATACATCGTATCACCCAATATAGAGGGAAGTGCTAGTTCGAATCCAGCCTCCGGACTTAATTGGCGGATGTTACGGGATATCTTCGTGTGAATTTTAAATTAGTGCTGCAGTTTCTTTACTTTTTAAATCTTTTTAAAAACTTTTTAACACTTTTTAAACTTTAAAAAAAAACTTTTTTAACCCCGAAAAATATTATATAACTTCACCATGGATCCTTTTGAGAGCCCGATTCAAACTGTGACTGGCGACAGAAGAAAGACTCTTTACTTCGAATCTGTAGAAACATATTCTCCGGTATCTTCCTCATACTATCAACAAAATAATACTGCTCCCGCCTGCGCAGCATCAGATGTTACTAGAGTGAATCTCTCTGACTCTGTGCATCGACTCAAAGTTGCCCTCGACAACTCCATTCTCAAAAAAGATCTGGACCTCAAGGAAATAGATGGAAAACTTGAACATATTAAATCCATTTCTACGAAACTCTTCCAAGCAACGAACTCAACTAAAATCCATGAAAACCAAAGCTTGGACACCCTTGGACATATCATCACGGAACAAGCCGGCATCCTGTCAAATTATTATACGGACTGCTTTGACAGACTTGAAACGTCAATCATAAAATGCATAAACAACTGATTTGAGGCACCTGAAAGGAAGTTCGAACTCAAGATAGAGCACTTGTCATCAGGTTTAAAGGAAAATATCTCCGAAATGAAACCTTCCCCTACTAATGATACAGAAAACTTGAATGCATTCCTTAAACAACTCAACCCAAACCACTGCTTCGAGGTCAAAACTGTCCTGGCATCTGATCAATTGGGTACACCTACACTCTTGTCGTCCCACATTGACATTACCCAGAAAAAAAAAATACAAACCTTTTAAATAACTCAAAATCGGACACAGCGCTCGAAGAAAAGAGTGTAGGCATCTCTTCAACTGGTAGTAAGGACCACTGACTCTAATCCTACTTCACCCAACTTCAAGTTACCACCATTCGTTACAGTGCGTCGAAGGAGGAAATCCAACCTTTCAACCCAAATCAACAGAAATGTGAAATCTAAAAGGATAGTGAATTATGAAAACCTTCAGAGATTAGACGAATTCTATCCTGTGAACTCGAACCCTGACATCGCTGAAGAGGATCATAATTGGACCGATAACATACAACACGTCATTATCGGAGACTCCAAACGAAAAATCCGAAGCTTGTACATTACCAGGGTGCACGGTCCAACAAATCAGAGAAAAATTGCCAAATATTTTGAAAAACTCAGATGAAGTTGTCCATGTAATGATCTGTGCCGGGTCGAATAATATCAAAATTGACTCACCACAGTTAATTGTCGACAACCTTTCAAAAGTAGTTGAAACGATTCGAATCGTAAGATCAAAGTCGAAGATAACGTTTATAGCATCTTCCCAAGATGTAATGGAAAAAAACCATGAAGATGACCCACAAATTGTTCCAAATAATCTGCTGAGAGACCTTTGCGTTGCACAAAACATGAACTATATTTCCATCGACCATTTACTTCTGACAAAGTGGGGTCTTATGGCACGTGATGGGATCCACCTGACCTGTCTGCGAAAAAAGGCTCTCGCACACGAAATTTTGAATGTACTGTGTAACAAGGGGAGAAACACAGCTGAAGTTACAGCGTCGGAAAACTTAAATCTTTATTTGGGGCAGTATATATATAACACTCTTATCCCCATGAAGGAAAAGTGAAAGTTAGCCAATAGCGAAAATCATACACTAGAAATAACGTAGTTCAGTAAGCCACCTTTATGCACTTACGTTTCGTCGGAGTGGCATGACCCGGATTCTAACTGGCTACCCAGTTCGCCCCCAGATCAGTTGCATAGCGCCTTAATCGCTATGGCCACATCCTCCACTGGCATAAAGATAACTCACTGAACCCGTTATTAAGGTCACAACCGTGACCAGGGCTCCATTCGACCGAAATTCACTCGGCAATGGAGAGGGAAGACAAATCACGGTCACGGTTGTGACCTTAATAACGGGTTCAGTGAGTTATCTTTATGCCAGTGGAGGATGTGGCCATAGCGATTAAGGCGCTATGCAAGTGATCTGGGGGCGAACTGGGTAGCCGGTTCAAATCCGGATCATGCCACTCCGATGAAACGTAAGTGCATAAAGTTGGCTTACTGAACTACGTTATTTCTAGTGTATGATTTTCGCTATTGGCTAATTTACAATTTTCCTTAATATTATTTCCAGCGATTTATGTCTATTTATTATCCCCATGAAGACACACATCTCCCAAGTACTGAAGAGATTTTGACTGACACTTACAGAAATTTGACGTGATTGCTTTTAAACGCACGCAGTCTGTCAGCAAACATGGCAGCCTTTCACTCGCTCCTTGCTGAAAACTTGTACGATCTTTATTTTATCACAGAATCTTGGTTAAATGACTCGATCACTGATGCTATGGTGATTAATGGCACCGACTTCGAAATTGCACGACGTGATCGGGGTTCCCGTGCACGGGGGATCGCCGTAGTATACAGAAGAGGACTTACCTTTGTTTTAGTCACTTTGTTGACGGTGTCGAGGCAATGTCATTCCAATTGGCTGATTCCAAATTTAACTTTATCCTTTGTTACATTCCAAATGGTTTTGATGAAAACAATGTGACCAAGATGGGTACATTGATTAAATCGTCCCTGTTACCAAATTCTACTAACATTTTGGTAGGAGACCTAACTCTCTCTACTGTTGACTAGAAATCTGTAGCCTCAAATGATCGAGTTCAAAGTGTTTTTCTAGAGATCATTGCCGATTGTGGTCTTAATCAGTTGGTCTTTGAAGCAACAAGGGGCAATAATATTCTGGACCTAATCTCCACAGACGATGATCGTGCAGTATTTAAAGTTAACATCCTCATGGAACTAGAAACTAGTGACCACAACATGGTTTCTTTTATGCTCCACCAGAACTTCTCTATTTCTTACCAACCTGGTAAACCACAAATTAATTTTCCTCTTCTTCAAGACCATTTGCGATACATTGACTGGGGAGAAGAGTTGGGTGGCTTCTCCGATGTAAACGAGGCATGGGAATACTTTCTGGTTGTAATCCGTGATTGTACTGCGCTCTGCACCAAGTCTTCAACACCACGAAAGGGAAAAGGAAGGAATAACAGAAATATTCACAGTAAAAAGCTAACCAGGCTTAAACATAAAAAACTGGATGCATAGCGCAGGTACCGCTCCTGTAAAACAAACGTAAACAGAATTAAATATTCTAGGGTCAAAAAAATATACTGACCATGTCAAAGAACTCGTGTCCATCCTTGAGTCCCAAACTTTAAAAGAAGAAAACCTCTCTGCCCTTTTTCGTTTTTATAGGCTAAAAACAAATTCAGTCCGGTCCTTTCCCCCAATCGGGGTGGAGGATAAACTTCTAATAAAAGCACAAGACAATGCAGAAGCACTAAACGAAAACTTTTCCCAAAATGGTGTGATTGACGACAAAACTGAACCTCTTACAACTCTTGGGCATACATGGCAGAGTGAACAGCACTGCGCTGATATCCTGTTCAGGCTCACCGATATTAAGAAAGCTTATCTGCCATATGAAACCGAGTATCGTCCGGATGGCTTCTTCGCATTTTACTACAAACAAATTGGTAACCAAGTTGCTGAGGCCTTCCAACACCTTTTTTTTCTCTTTCATTCACTACAGGAATCCTTCCTTCATGTCGAAAAACTGCAATTGTGGTTCCAATTTTCAAAAAGGGGAACCACACTGATCCAGCAATTTACCGGCCAATCTCACTTACAACAGTACCATGTAAAATTATGGAAACTATAATACACAAAGGTATGAAGCTCCACATCAATAAATTTTAAATCGTTCATGATGATCAATTTGGGTTTACGCCAGTCGATCTTTGGTACACCAACTTTTGATTGCACTTGATAAATGGTCTGAGGCACTTGACCAGGGTATCCAAACAGACATTATACTATTCGATTTCGAAAAGGCCTTCGAGTCTGTCATACATTCTAAATTAATTTTCAAACTTAAAAGATGTGGTTTTGGAGGAAACCTTATCCAGTGGATTGGAGACTTCATCTCTGGTCGTACTCAGCGAACAATTGTATACCGTGTTCTTTCTAATTCGTCACCAGTCATTAGTGGTGTTCCCCAAGGGTCGGTTCTGGGAACATTGCTATTTGTTCTTTTTCTGAATGACTTAACCATCCCAATTTCCATTGTTTCTCAAGAGAAATTCGCCGACGACTTGAAACTGCACTCACCAATAATCACTAATGACAACAGCCTTAGACTCCGACTTAGTACTGATTCCATTTTCGAATGGTCAAAACTCTGGCAACTATCTCTTTCAACTTCAAAATGCCATAGTTTTTCCTTTGGAAAAAAATCTGTTGATTTTAACTACAGTTTTGAGACTATAAGCCTGGAGGTCGTAAAAAATGCTTTAAGAACCTCGGTGTCTGGTTTCAGGATGACCTCAAATTTACTACACATTGTGACCACATCGCTGCTATGGCCAGTCGCAGGGCTGCAATTGTTTAACGCTGCTTTAACTCGGGGAACTCTGAAACCAAACTTTGGGCATTTAAAGTCTATGTTCGGCCAGTTCTGGAGTATGCAAGCCAGATCTGGTCACCAAGACTTTTGAAAGACATTGACAAAATTGAAGCGGTCCAGAGGACATATACAAAACGATTTCCTGGACTAGAACGAAACCTTATTGCGAGCGACTAAAAATACTCAAACTCGACACCCTCGAATGTAGAGCTAAGGTTTTAATGTAGACACCGCAAGTTCGTCATCGTTCATCAACGATTGTAAAAAACCAAGAAAAAAAACAAAAAACGAGAATCCAATGAAAACAACAGCAAAGAGAGAAATCACTAAAACACAATTAAAAAGGGTTTAACTCACTCTTCCTACGAAACACTACTTGCTGCCTTGTGACTGGTGTGAATTGTGTAAGACGTTTTCGTGTGTTTTTGTTCATGTTTCATCCACAAAATCGTTGTCAGAAAATAGGTCATCAATACTTAATGCTTCGTTCATCGTAAAACAACAAAAACTTGCTTCCATCCAATTTGTCAAGAAAAGGAAAGATTTCAACATCTAACAATAATTTTTGCACGCAGTGGGTATACATTTACAAGTCACCTATAGGCACGGTTTGCAACAATACCTAGAAGGATGCTGGATTTATTCTCAGCTTTAAGAGGAGTAGCGTTCCCAAATAACTCCGCTACGCTTCGGAGTCCAATGCTACTATCTTTGGCGGAGTGCAAATCCCAGGATGACCAGGAGTGATTTACGCTCGCTACAAAATCATTTGAACCCTTATTTTTAGTGTAAATCTCGTATCCTACTGGGCATTGTAATTCATTAAGAGACAAAGCGCATTTAAAGATGTTAGCATTTTATAATTGTAGGCAATTTAATTCTAAACTAGCTAATGAGAGATGTACGTACATGATAAAATTCAACTAAAAAAATTAATTCCATCATTCCTCTGTGGATTAATTTAAAAACTATTCCATCATAAAATAAAGGAGAGAAAAAGATAACTTTTGATATCGGAGTTAACGGGCTAGGTCGTTAGAAAAAAAGGTGCCCTCTTCATGTTCTGCTTGTTTTCTTCCGTTTTTCTCGACCATGGTATTACGAGAGTGACATGAAATAACTCATGAGTTGATGGAATCGTTTTTTTTTTTTGAAGGACGGAGTTACGCAACTTACAATTTTTTTACGTCATTAGATCCTCTTCGGAGTTTCGAACACAGGCATAAATTTATAATTTTTCAAATTTAGTGAATGGACGTAACAAGACGATTCATAAAAATGGAACAGTTGAGAAATTGTCATTGGCTCGTGCAAGACTAATTTGCCCTACTTGGTCTTTAGTTGCCCCTTTGGCATTTGGTTGCCCTTTCAGGGATAAAGGGGAAGGAAGCTTGGCGTCTTCTTTGAGGGGGTCCTAATCAAAGATGGATGGCCTACCTCGAAGGGTGATCAAACAAGAAAAGATGCTGTCTTCCTCTTGGGTTGGACTATGATTTTCTTACAATAATTACTGTTTACATCGTTAAGCTAGATTCTTTTGGGTCCGTTATTTATAGAGGAACAAAATTCTACCTTGATTGGAATCATTCATCCCCTCCCACGTGCGCGGGCCTTAGTCACCATCTTCAAATTTGCATTAAGGAGGAAGTAGGCTAGATGGAGCCCACAGCTATATTTGTGCTGGGTGAAGTGGGGTAAGGACAAGGGAATACCAGCTATCAGAGCAAATCCACGTGCGAGCAAGCTTAGTAGTCCCAAATAACTATAGCTGGGACAAAAGAGGAAGTGAAGTGAGTAAACAATAGGTCGGTTCGGCTGAGGTAACAAAAGGAAATTACACTTCACTTTTGGAATAACTAAAACGATTATTACTAGTTGTCTGGTCTAGTAGGAAGCCTCGTTTTCACACTGCCTCGACGATGTATTTTTTTTTCAGTTGGCTTTGTATTGGTCTGCTTGGAGTTCGGCGTACTTGGTAGATGTCGCCTCCAGCCAAGCACACTCACCACTCGCCCGGATAAAGACTTCGTACGATGCTGATAGCTTTGGTGACGAAGTACTTTTAACAAATTTTGATATAAGAAAAATAAGTAGGAATAGAGACTGCCTTAACATTTGTGTTAAAATAACACATTTAAATAGAATTCGCCTTAGAAGCTGTCTCGTAGGTTCCTTCTTGGCCCTACGTTGGAGTTGTTTGGTGTCGACGTGAGATTTCATCACGTGCTGCATTGTGCTTCGTTGTGCTTAACTGCTTTCCAATAACTGGTTTTCCCGTGTACTGATCTTCGCCTAAGGTTCAACTTATATATATGTATATGTAAGCCTCAGCATCAAATTCCATAATTCCATGTTAAACGTCAAACTTTGAACTTCTATAGTTAAGCCCAGAATTTACATAGAGCAACGAAATTCGGTATTTGGGATCGTGTCGTAACTATTTCACTGCATTGCAAATTTTAATGACAACAATCGAACCGTTTGACGTCCACAATATGACAATTTTTAGTTGTTGTTCTTGTTGTTTTTGGGACTCTTTGCCCTCACATGGAGATCGAACCACTGAACTGATTTTCAAGTTCTGCAGCTTAAAAAGGTAGGTATGGATAAGGCCTAGGGCTTTTCGCATGCTATTTCAATGTAACTACGATGTTCTTGAGACGGAAAGCCAAATGGGCGAGAAACTTTGCTCTCACCTAGAGATCGAACCAATGAACCGATTTTCAATTTCTATAGCTTAAATTGTAGGTATTAACATCAAACCAGAGCCTTTTGAACGCGAATTTCATGCGACTGCAGTATTCTCGTGGGCAGAGCATTTATTATTGAAGAGCACTGGGCAAAAATCATTAAATGGAGTACACAAATTCTTGCAAATCCTACTAAAAGCATGAAATTTGTACACAATTTTTTCTTAGCAGTACAAATCAAACCAGCCATGGGTCCCCCCCAAAAATATCCAAAGGCCCCAACGCCCCCTCCCCTCTCCCGCAGCACCACCCACCTTCTCGTGCCACTCCCTGAGGCTTGGGAACAAATTCTTACAGATCAAGCTAAAAACGTGAAATTTGGTACACAAGTTATTCTTAGCAGCATGAATCGAATCAGCCATGGAACCCCTCAAAGGACCCCCAAAGAGCTCCAGCGCTCCCCAGTGCCCACTCCCTGCGCCTTGAATAACAAATTCTTGCAAATCGAGGTAAAAGCATGAAATTTGGTACACAAGTCATTATTAGCAGTACAAATCGAACAATCCATTGAATCCCCATGAAATTGCCCCAAGGGCTCCAAGTGCCCCCCGGTACCCCCCATTGAGATTTGGCCAATAAATTCTTGCATATTGAGCTGAAAGCATGAAATTTGGCACACAAGCCATTTTTAGCATTACAAATCAAATCAACAATGGAACCCCCCACGAAATTCCCCAAAGGGCCCCCCAGTGCTTCCCTGTGCCTCCTTTCGGATGCTTGACCAACAAATTGAAGATCGAGCAAAACGCTTGAATTGTGGAACACAAGTCATTCTTAGCTGTACACATCGAACCAGCCATGAAAACCCCCATGAAATATCCACAAGCCCCCTACCCCCCCCCCAAAAAAAAAAGTCTACCCTTCCCCCCTCCCTGCTGCTTCACCAACAAATTATTGCAGATCGAGCTAAAAACTTGAAATTTGGTACACGTCATTCATAGTAGTACAAAATGAACTAGTTGTGGAGCCCCCTTGAGATAATTTACAAGGCATCACAACGGCCCCCCCTCTCCCCCGTGCCCTCGCCTTGCGGCCTGACCAACAAATTCGTGCAGATTGCTAAAAGAATGAAATTTGGTACACAAGTCATTGCTAGCAGTACAAATGAAACTAGCTTTGGAACTCGCGCTAAATCCTTCAAGGCCTCTCTGTGCTTCTTCCGTATTCCCGCTCCATGAGGTTGATACCCGAAAATTTCTTGTTGATCGCACTGGAAGCATGCATTGTGGTACACCAATCATTCTTAGCAGGAGAAATTGAACCAATCATAAATCCCCATGCAATACCACCATAGCCTCCACCAGCACCCCCCCCCCCCCCACCTCATCCTATGAACCCCCATGAAGCATCAATGACCAACAAATACTTCTTGCTGAACGTGCTAAAAATATGCATTGTTGCAGTAGAAATCGAACTACATACGGAACCCTATGAGATAACCCCCCCCTGGTGCTTCCCTGTGCCCTCTCCATGAGACCGATGATCATCAAATTCTAGTTCCATTTGTACTGCTAATAATGAGTTATGTACCAATTCATGTTTTAGCGCGATCAATAAGAATTTGTTGATCAATAACCTCGGTGAGTGCGGTGGGGACAGGAAGGGTCTTAGGGGGGCATCCAGGGAGGGGTGAGGGGTATCTTGAGGGATTCCATCGCTAGCTACATTTATAAGCTAAGAATTAACTTGTGTACTAAATTTCATGACGTTTAGCTCGATGTTCATGATTAACCCAAATTCTGGTCCGCAACAGCTGTACTACACCTGGAGATCGAACCAGTGAACCGATGTTTAAGTTTTAAAGCTTAAAACATAGATATGAAGAAAGCCTATGACCTTTTGAACGCTGTTTTAATGTAACTACAATTATTGTTGTTCTTCTTATTCGGGAAATTTTGCCCTCACGTAGAGATCGAACCAAAGAATCGATTTTCAATTTTTATAGCT
This sequence comes from Lithobius niger, assembly GCA_023313725.1. NCBI lineage: Eukaryota > Metazoa > Arthropoda > Chilopoda > Lithobiomorpha > Lithobiidae > Lithobius > Lithobius niger. Next base: position 35,524 of record JAHWFP010038783.1, read on the forward strand.
TGAAATTGAGTCTTGAAAGGCTCTCTTATAACATTTATTTTAAGGTGATTATAGTATTGTTTTCTTTGTTATTCTTGGTGAAACAAAAAAATAATAATGGATATTAGTATTAAAAAACGTTTAAGCATATAAAATACGGATGTAAACCATAATAAACTTAAAGCCCTAAAGGAACATATATTGGAAAAAGACACGTAAGCCATCAGCGTCGCACTAATATGTGTAAACGAAGTTACATCTTGTTTTTTGGGACGCTGGAGATTCTTTTACACATATTAGTTTGACGCTGATGGCTTACATGTCTTTTTCTAATAACTGTTCCTTTTAGGGCTTTAAGTTTTTAAGGCTTAGGCTTATGAGCTTTTTAATACTAACATATATATAAACAGTAGTATTATTATGTTAAAAATAATTGTACGAATAATAAATATATTAACATTTATAAGGCAATGTGAAGGGTAATGTCGATTAGAAGTAACAATCAGTTACTAACGAAATATTACAGCACGTGTTGTTGATGGTAAACTGGTCAATCAAACTTTGGACCCCCAAGAAAAACAGTACGACAACAAATGGGACAATGTGACAACATGGTGCCCTACTATTCCGGAGTATGTTATGCCGGGACCGGCTAGTATTACAGAATACTACAGAAAATTATTAAATACTCGACTTCAAACTTCAAAGTGCCTCGGCTCGACTCGGAAGTAAATTTATTCTTTACACCCCTTTTATAACGGACATCCAAATATTAAACATAATCAGTCTTATACTATGCGCTGAATAAGAGGTATATCAAAATAATTTTCTATCACATTAATAAATATGGCAAAGGCGTAAAAAGGCATAAATATTCACATAAATATATATTAAAAATAAATTTTCAAGCAATAATGACTAGACATATAACTGATTTCTGAAAATCACAAAATTCTTCGTCCGAGCTAGAGAGGTTACAATAAAATCATTTATTTTCTCTATTCTCATTTACATCTACCCGTAAATCATGAATGCGAACAAGCCGAAGCGAACAACCCAAGCAAGGTGAACGAATCCTACACCGAGGCCATCTTTACGATTGCTACCAAGTGCGAGATTTGCTGTTAAATGATAAAAGAAGCGACCGCTTTGTTTCAAAAGACTTGAAATCGGCAGTATAGTGGTGATTTTTTTTACCACTTGTAATTATTTTTCTACATTTCTAACTCTAAAAGAACTTTCAGCGTAATATGTTACGGCAAATGGCTTAGTGTTATTGATGTAGTGCTCGGGCCAACTAAACTTACAGATCGTGCTCTCTTACTGCCACTACAGAAAATCGAATAACCAAAATCGGTTAAAAATCCGAATGTTTCCGAAAATATTTTCTGTTATTTTCATCTTCGAACTCGTGCATTTCAGGCACCAAGACTCCCTTTCAGAAAATCTTAACAAGATCAAAACAAAATTACAAACGTTATTGTATTCGAAACTGACAAACAAACGCACAAACACACCTACAAAGTCTAATTTACGTTGAGTATCCGAACTCGCTCGCGTCGTTCGCTCAGCCAATAATAATAATAATCAATACGCATTTAATTCAGTTCTGACGATAACAGTTACTCGGCCGAGCGAGGTTTACTGTAATTAAGACACACGCTAGTGTGTCACCCACCAAGATTAAACAACAACATTAACATCCGTATATAATGTGAGCATGGCGACCACTACACAGTTGTGGCTTTTACAGCTAAGGTAGTTTGCCTGGTTTCAGGCATCTAAGTAAAAGTAACAATGCGACAGAAAAGGCTGGAATACGTTTGATCGGGAGACTTTGGTCACCTAACAAAACAAAAGTCACGATATGCTGACATGCAGCTATACGTTTTTTTGCTGAAGAAATAGGTGGGAATAACGTTGATATTTGCCTGCCAGCTAGGAACTGGCTAATTTCATGAAAATCAATTCTTCCAGGTGGTGCAGAAAGTTGAAGTTTTTGCAAATAGATAGTTTAACCGTGATGTGCGTTTTTCTGGTTTGGGGTTAAGGGAAAGCACAAATATGCAGTTGCCAATCTATACTATTTTAAGGGCAAAGTAACAGCATTTTGCTTCAAAACAAAATCGCACTAAAAAGACAGATTTCGTCAAACACAGTTTATAAATCAAATTTTCAAAATTCATGGCTTTCTTTATTAAGACAAGGTTTCTTGGGTTGCAAGTGGAGATAAATATTGCATAAAGATTCTTTTAATAAATCGAAACAAGTGGCTGCAGCGACTGCTTAAGTCGCAGCTGGTCTTTTATTCACCTCCGCAACTTTTTTAATGGAATTATCCCGTTCTACAACCCACTCATTATTCATTCATGCAATACGGTGTCGAGCGTTTTTTTAATGAAGGAAAATATGCGTCGTTAACGAAATCCTTTTCTTTTTTGCGGTTGCGTATCTTCCTGTAGTGGCTAAACGCGACGATCAAATGCTATTATTTCATTGAGTTACATCGAGAAAGACTATTAACTATAAGGAAGCGACGACGTTTTAATTTGCCGTGTTCCTTAAAGTCCACTTAACAACCACTGAAAAAGGCGACAGACTGTCGGGCATAGTCGTTGCTTTAGTTTTTCCAGTCCTTTCGGCTGTACAGAACACTTAACAAGGAGTTTGTAGGACGACGGGACGAGCTGGCGAGCAGGACACGGTCGGCATTGGTAAGCAAAATTAGCATTGAGTTTGAAATCACAATAGCAAGTCTGACGACATCTATATTTTTAAGGTACGATTATTTTTATTGCTTCGCCTAATCTATAGCGTTATAAATAAAAACACTTTGAAAAATACAGCAGATAGTAAAAAATTTTCATAGAATTCTTCGCCCCTTTACCTCGTTCTTGGAAGGCACTTTTCCTCCCCCCCCCCCTTTAATTACGCCCACATCCACATTTCGAATAATACCACAACTAGCCTACTACTACTCTGTGGTGGAGTGTGCATTATACCACACGCATATGGTTCTCGGCGTGGATTCCGAACAATGAACCATTGTTACAAAGCCATTGTCGAGAGGATCCACTAGTCGGTTCTCCCAACAATGAACCAAAGAAAAGTTTGGCGATCATAGTTTCGTGTTGTCTGAAAGGGTATTTCGGAATCAAGCTAAAATGCAATGACACAAGCAAATTTCTGCTTATTCATGCTTGTTTTTACCATTTTTTTTATACTTTTGAGTAATATAACCAAACAAATTTATGAGTAATATTTCTTTGGTATTCCTACCGATTTAACGTTAATTTATTTGATTTGAAATGCGTTGACGTAACACTACAAACTCATAAAATACACCATAAATAATAAAATACCCCGTCAATCGTACCCAGCAACACAGCCTCGACTCGAACCACATGCTAACGATCAGTTAGTAAAGTATGCTGAAAACTAAAACAAATTAGTTGGTGGATAGCTCTCACCCTACCGGGTGAAGGTTGCCTCCCAGAGAAGCCTAATGCTAGCTTTTGTAGCACAACCGTCCGTCATATTTTGATTATTTTAAATTTATTTGTTAAAGATAGAGCTTTCAAGTACAGTGTTTATTTGTTAATTTTACGTTAATTTATTTGCATTTGAAACAGTGTCGGATTGGGCCGCTCGGTAACCCGGGGATCTCCCGGGAAGGCCCCCCCCCCCCCACTACAGGAGGCCTTTAATCCCCTAAAAAATTAGTTGAAGTGAATTTGTATAAAAATTGCATCTCTAAGTAGCACGAAAACGTTTCACTTTCTTGCGAGTTTTTTCAAAATAAGCTAAGGGCCGGTGCTCGGCATCCCCCCCCCCCCCTCCCAACCCCCACATACTCACTACAAGAGGCCCTAGTGGCTTTTTTTGAAAAAAATTGAACTGGTTTCGTATGAAATTTGCATTTCTAATTTTCAGGAAAACGTTTCAAAGTAATCGGTTTCTTAGAAATAAGATAGTTTGCCATGGCTGCCGGGAAAGCCTACAGTGCTCCCCAGACCTTCACGGTCAGCGCCCCCCCCCCCCCCCCCTCACCCTTTCCCCCGTGGGAGGTACATTCTCGGGGAAACCCGACTCTTCTCAATCCGACGCTGGTTTGATATACGTTAATGTAATACAACAAAATCATAAAATGCCCATGGGAACACAACACCACAACCATTCAACACCAATTCTACTTGTAAATATTAACTGGTTATACTTGAAAACTAAACAAACTAGTTCGTGGATAGCTCTCACCCTACCCAATGAAGGTTGCCTCCCAGAGAAGCTTATTGTTAGCCATATTGACACAACTGTCATATTGAATATTTTTTAAATTTATTTGTTAAATATAGAGCTTTCAAATACATGTTTATTTGTCGAACACATGTACACGTAATCAATTAATAAATGGGCAGTATTTATCACTGACGAACTCCATTTGGCTCTCCGTTCTGTAATTACACGTTTATTGTGTTACCGCTTCACTGTTTAAGATTCCGAAAGCATCCATCATTGCACAACGCCGAATAACCCAGTTAGCCAACAAAGGTTCTCTATTTTTAATTTCTGGATTATTACTCGATTCCGAAGTACCCCATCACTGTTCATACCGCGATAACTCAACGCCGAATCACCCCTTCAAACAACCTTTCCTAAAAAAAAACTTTTAAGAGAAGTCTGAAAGTTGCTTGTTGTTCATCGTTCAGTTTCCGTGGTATGAACGGTGATAGGGCATTTCAGAATCGAGTTACAATCATAAACTCGAGCACAGAACCCTTCACCAAACAAGCATAACAATGCTGTCTTTGTGTGAACATTGTTGCACGCACAGTCGCCTTATCAAGCTTCTGAATTAAAGAACGTCAGCACGATTTGTTGTTTGTTGCAGCTACGACTTGAACAATATGCGGTTGGTATAAGCAGGATAACCAACGGCGTCTCGGGAGTTCTGGCAACAATAACTCGTGGCTGCGCCACTCGTTGATTGTTAGCAGAACTCACTCGACGCCGTTGGTTATCCTATGCTAATTACTTGCCGCATTGTATTCTAGCTTCATTCCTTCTGGCATTGTTTAAGCATCGTTGCTCGATTCCGAAGCGCCCTATCACCGTTCAAGCAACGAAAGCCAAAGGATGAATAGTCCTTTTAGACTAAAAAAAAGTTATTTTACAATAGTCCTTTTGGAACGGCGCGATCGACATTGTTGCACGAGCACTCACATTGCCAAGAAATTTAGTGTGAAGTGGCACTCTTTTTTTTTTCCTATCGTAGGATTAATGGGTATTATAATGGACAACAACCGAAAACGTCCGGATATTATAAAACAATGATCGTTGGCGCTGGCGCGATCTTGTGACATTGTTTCACAATGCTCTCGGTTTTCGGTCATTATCCATTAATAACTATTTTTGCACGAAATCCTCGAGAGCTAAGGTCATACGTTTTCTAGCAGAGTGGCATAAACTTCCGCCCCCCAGAAAAATAATTATGTACGCAAATGAATGCCCGTAGGCTACTCGTAGGCCTATCCTGAATTTTTCCTCAACACTTTTATTTGAATGGGAGGGCAGATTCGCCTATGCCATTCCTACATTATAAAGCAAAGTTTTACAGCAAAAAAGACGACACCGCAAGAACCCTAACAATGAAAACGGGCGAGCGTGTTAATTCTTTGGCCAGCGTAAAATTCAAATTGGCAGGTATAGTTGCCTTGAAAAGTTAAAATTTGTGTATTGTTGCCTCGACAAACAATTTGCTCTTCGTAGTCAATAGCGGCTAGTCTTAATGACATCATGCACGAAGGATAGGGGGGGGGGGGGAAGATGAGGCTTAATGGCGCGTCGACAGCTTGGTCATTAGCGCCAACCTCAGTCACAGTGCAGTGGTCCGGGTTGCCACTGCACCACACATTACAGAAATATTATTCAAACCCCTAATCTAAATCTTGTCATACATCCGTACCTCCTGCAAAAATTGAAAAACACCGGACAGGAGGACAGACTTATCGCCCAATTGACGCACAATTGACGAAGGATAGGTTGTTTTTTTTTATACGATACGGGTCGCTGAAGGCAAGGCAATAGACTGGGAGGGAGGGAGGAGGAGGGGGCATGGACGTGGAATGCCCGTGTGTTGGGCAGCTGGGCGTCTGTTAGCCCTACTTTTGGTATTCTAATACCGTATTAACTAAAGAGATTGGGGAAGGGTGTAGACGTCTGTTACATTTAAGCATATGATTACACATTAACTGACCCTAAAAGGTAAGGTTTTTTTTATTGTTTGGGATGGAGACCGAATCAGTTTTGTAAAATCTTGCTAAAGGAGTAGGGGTAGTAATTAATTCAACTACCCTTCCAAATTCAACTACGTGTATCAAAGGGAAGGAAGTGAAGAATAGGGACGGGTAGGAGGATAAGAAGGGAAGGGAGAGGGAAGGGAGAGGATGGTTGGAAACGGGGAGAGGATGGTTGGAAACGGGGAGGGGAGAGTAGAGGGAGAGGAAACGGGGCTGGGACAGATAGAAAGGGAATGGTAAAAGGGAGTATTGCAGTCAACGGTCTGGCCACACCGACCGAAACCTGGGAAACAACCACGGGCAAAACAAAACCCCGGCGAAGCCGGGTACGACTGTTAGTATAAATATGAATATACAAATGTAAACATCTGCCCATGAGCCATTGGCCCAAATTTATCTTATTAATTGCTCCCTGTTTACCTATAGCAGTAACAGGCTAACTATGGAAATATTCGAAAATCACTGTCAAATACTACTTACTGCGGCTGCAGAGATATTTCTCAATGTTTCGACAGTGACAAAGCAGCAACACCAACACCATCGATTAACATGCATGCTAAACTTAACCAGTAATTAAAAAGAATTTAGTTGTCAACACCTCTCATATTTTATTAAAAAATACAGAGTATAACTTTTCATCATCATTTATTTCTCTGTCTGCTTAGAACAGTCAAAATTGTCGTTTCCAAAGTTTGCCTTTTTCGTTTTGTTGTTCCTGGCTTCTTTTTCTTTTCCCCATGAGAGTAGGGGGGAGTGGGGGGTTGGAGGAGAAGCCGGCTGCTAATGATTTGGCAGTCTTAATGGCCCATCAAATATTCATCACTGTTTTTACAGGCTATCACCGAGAGAAACCTCTCTTTTTTGTCGTTCTTGTCGCTTTGGGAAATGCAGATGACACCACCTAGAGTCGAACGTGACAAACTCTGGCATCACCAAGAATTGCGTAAAAACAGATGTAGCTCCTACGGTCTTTCGACAACACGGACAAAGAAAGTCCTTCAACTTAGCGGTTTTCGGAGAAGCTATGCAGCAAAACGTAATTTCTGAAGAAAGCCTACTAAAGTACTTTGTAAAAACAAAGCGTCAGAATACTTTAGACGTGAAAGTTAGAATATCTTGATGTGATGTTAAAAACTTGGGCGGCAAAGAATACATTTTTTTTTTCATTTGGGTAGAGGCAATTTAAAGACGCAGGTTTGACCGTCATTAACACTGGCTCCGCCTAACTTCGTAAGGGTCGACCTACAGGATCTCTGTGTTAAGCTCTCAACTTTGAGAGCTTATAACTCCGTCAGAATTAAATATCTTTCAACCAAATTTGGAATGTAGCCTTGACTAGTCAAGGCCTGTCTGCAGTCCAAAAATTGTGAAATTCGGTCCAGCCAAACCCGAGATTCGGAGAGGGAGCCAAATAGACAACTTTTTGGTCTTGGAGTTGCTCTGGGGATATACCTTTCGTCTGTCCTCTCTACAGGTCATACCATTTGTCCTATAAAGGTGGTTCTTATCTAATTTTACTGGTGTTGCTCCGTAGATGTCCCCTTTCCATAAAGCCTTTTCTAATTGGTCAAGTGGTTCAGAGGTAACGGAGCTACGACCAGATTGATTGTTTTACATTATTTTAAACATTGTTATTATGCAACAATGCCAATTAGCAAACGCCAGCTGCAAGACGTAGACTGAAGATTAAAGGATTTGTTTCTATTATCCACCCAAAACCAAAACTGGTAGAAAAACCCGCCAAGTTTCCAAAAACGGTCGGCCTTTGAAGGTAGTGATATCATTCCACCAGGGAAAGGCCGTCAAGGTTAATCCTATTAGCCGAGTTAATCGCACATACTAATAGTT
>JAHWFP010038785.1:0-47733 GCA_023313725.1 Lithobius niger
TAAACAGACGGTGTAACTTATGTACGTTCACAGTCCTATGAAAGTTGTGATATCCACCCAAAACCAAAACTGGTAGAAAAACCCGCCAAGTTTCCAAAAACGGTCGGCCTTTGAAGGTAGTGATATCATTCCACCAGGGAAAGGCCGCCAAGGTTAATCCTATTAGCCAAATTAATCGCACCGAATAATACTTTGGACGTTAAATGAAAACTTGAAGATTGCTACCGCTAGTAGCAATCTTCTAGTTTTCATTTAACTTTCGAACTATTAGTATGTGCGATTAACTTGGCTAATAGGACTAACCTTGGCGGCCTTTCCCTGGTGTAATGATATCACTACCTTCAAAGGCCGACCGTTTTTGAAAACTTGGCGGGTTTTTCTACCAGTTATGGTTTTGGGTGGATTAAAATAAACGAACTTCCCAATTATTGTACTCACGCTAAAAATATTGCACGCACTGCATACTTAGGCCAAATTTACAATGACGTCTAAAATACATTAAAATTTTTTTTAAATACAGTATTTTTCCCAGACTATTATCAGCATTATACTTCGTACAAGTATAACGACCTCCCCCCCCCCCAACCCGCTCTCAACTCACAAGTAGTGCTAATATGGACTTATTTTACAGTTATAAGACGTAATACTGGGCCATACATCAGTTAACTTGCGCTGTTAAGCTCAACTGTTTCAACAGTATGAAAAGGACGTTAATCGACTCTTTTCGCTTTTTTCAACAATTTTGTAAGGTTACGTATATCTACGTTTAAAAATTGTGTCCTGACTGTACCCACATGAACTAACGTGAGTATTTAGCATAACTGGGTGTACAACTATGTAGCTTATTCCGGAGACAAAAATTTTAAAGTATACTTCTAAGCCATTCAGCCACGAATCCACTTCATATACTAGCTATCTTTAAAAACAAGTGTGTCGAGAATGAATTGTTCAGAATGGCTGATAACCAATTTTCATTATACACTGCACGTCTGTAGCCATGGATTTATAGTCACTTCGTGTACCGGTCCTATTGAAAGGGCAATGACATGACGTAGTATTATTGTGTATAACTCTCTGGTGGAGCCAGTAACTGGGTTATGCTACAAGGAGCACTGGAGGGAGAAAGGAAGATCGTCTTATTGAAGCCAATGCTATTAGACTGGATTTCTTAAGCCTATAACGCGCGATTTTTGTTGTTGGAAAAAACAACGTTCTTTTAAGCCTAAGAAATCCGCTCTCAACGCACTGTCTTGACTAGAAGTGCCGTTTTTTCCGTTCCATTTTAATCTAGTACACCTTGTAGCTATTACCTCCAAATGGTGTCTCGTAGCCAATATGACGTCACATGACGCTGCTCTATTGAAAGGGCAATTTCTGAAACATTAGCTTGTATATATTATAATAACGAACATTTATTCGCTCATATAAGGGAGAAAGGGAAATGCAAGGGCTCGTTGGAGACCGCATACAGGAAAGCCGAAATTAAAAAGTGAGAATGAGAGTAGAAATTCTAAGAGGTGAGGATGAAGGTAAAGGCTTATGGAAAGGTTGCGGAATGTTCAGGCCGTAGGAGGAAGCGGGTAAGATTGCACTATAGGTAAGTTTATTTTTGAATGAAAGAAGTGATGGGGCAGATACAGTCTCGTCACAAAGAGAATTCCATGCAGGTATATAACTCGCACGGCGATAAATGATTTTCGGTGTTGGTGTGAAATCTAGGAAGGACTAACTTAAGACTATACTTAGGACTAACTTCCCTGGTTTTAGCAACAGAACTCAGATCGAATAATGGAGGGTCGATAGGGAGCATAGAGTGTAAAATCTTGTAAGTAAAGAAAAGGTCAGCCTTCTATTAACACTGCTATAATAACAAAGAGAACGACTGCTATACGTTTGATTGATTTTATGTCGTTGACGTATGCTTGTCACGTATGCATAATTTTGTCCATTTTTTGCGTCAGTAAGATGATACTTCCTGACTTTTTTTTTCTGCTTCGGGTCATCGTGGCTGAGCGGTGAAAGAGCTCATCCTGGTTGCTGGAGGATTGCGGATCTGGTCGAACCCTGTTAAGGGAACCTTGGCAAAGTCCCCGCCAGGACTGCCGGCCAGGGTAGCGTGAGAGGCTATGTATTCTGGCTAATTCTGGACAATCTTTCGGTCCCGACGATGATCGTAGGTTTCCCGGATCGAATCCCCGGGCTGGCACCTCCCTTTACAAGATTTCTTCTTCTCTAAAAAAAATCTGGTAATGTTGAAAATTGAGCCGGTTCAGCCATACAAGCATTAATTGCTTCGGCTGACATAAGGCTCGTCAAAATTAATTAAAAAAGAAAAACATTAAAACTACATAATAACTGGGGCCGTCTCCACTTCCACTGTCGACATAATGGAGCGGGCTCGGCTTTTTTCCACAAATTGAATTTCAGCAGCGTTGGGATTTATCCTCAACATGACAAAATATTAAGGCTGGGGCCGATCAGATTTTTTTTTACACGAGACGACCATTAAACCAATCCAAATCCCGATCACCGATACGAAAATCCGGTAACCGATCCCAGTTCCCAATTAACCTAAAACTGTAATACTGAAGTATGTCTTTATAAAAAAATTAGTTTTGAAAGCATGTCACACGTAAATTATAGGCCTAAATGCACATAATATTTTTAAATACTGGTTTAAAATAATATTGCATATGTTACAATCATTAAAACACAAAACCCCCAGTAAAATTTAACATTTTGCCTTGTAATTTCTAGACAATAAGAGAGAACTGCTTGGGATTTGGGGTCCATTGGGAAGTTGGTGGAAAAAAACCCTCAAACGGTATTCAAACGTCAAAATCGGTCGACGAGAAGTGAAAATATATTAAATTTGGTTTGCTGCCGAATTATATGGGTTTTATATATCAACCACGATTTTAGTAAATATCGGCGAAGATTGGGATCGGTAATCAGCTCGGCCCAGCCTTACAAAATATGCTTTTAGTGGCTCACAGTTAACAGACAGTTCTAGTGAGTCCGCGTTTTCAACAATCACTTTTGAGGATGAAAAATAAACTTTGCATGAACAAACTGTGACGTCTTGAACCAACTATGACCTCGATGTTTGTTGTTGGCTCTTGGCTATTGGCCCATTTCGCACCCTGGTGGTTCCTCAACCCACGTCCTATTCCGGATTTTTCTTTTGATAAACCTTGTACAGACACCCACACTACTGCATGCACAGTTTGGTTTGAATAGTCCTTAAGGTTTTCACGTGATGCGCGGTCTAAGATTACATTGAAGTGTGATCATAGCGGCCCTTCGCTCCAAATAAAAATAATCTACATATATGAAACGGAGCAGGCGGCCAAGTCACCGGCCACGATATTCCGTCGTGGCCTGTAGTGCCATCTGTTGACGGTATTCGCCTTCAAATTCGGGTTGGGGCACTTTTCCAAAGTCTTCGAAGAGACAGCGCCACTTACCAAACCTGCCGCACCGTTTTTGAGTTCGTTCTTTGGTATTGTTGTGGTACCAAAGAGGCCAACAAAGTTTTAGTCGCGTGGACTGTGCTATTGTCGACGTTTGAGCTAAAAAAAAAACCCGTGTCTACTAAACTAGACAACTTTAAACCAAACGACGATTAGTTCTTAATTTCGAGGCCTTAAATTGGCAGCCTGGTACGATGGAAGGGCGCATTTATTTCCTAAATGTTCACTTCCAGAAAGGAGTTAAATTGTTTTTAAGTGGGCGGCAACAATCGTTGCTTGCAACAATGTCGTTATGCACGGTACCGAGGTGAATTGTTTCAAAGGATTAACTTAAACATAGACGTAGGGCCTTAGGGCTTCGGGCAGATGACCAGGAGTGGTTAACGCTCGTTAAACCCTTTAACTTAAACATAGGTTACTTGATTACTGAATGCTGGATTTCTCAGGGCTTTTTTTAGCCTTCAGTCAAACATACGCATGCGACTTTTCCGGGGCTGCACCAAAGGGTAAATTTCACGGGGCGAAGTTTTCGGGGGGTGCAGGAGAGGGTGCCAGGGCAAGTGTGTGTGGTGGGCAATGCGCGCCACCGAAGTGAATTGTTTCAAAGGATTAACTTAAACATGGGATTACTTGCTTCTGAATGCTGAATTTCTCAGTGATATGGTTTTTTTTAGCCTTCAGCCAAACACACGCCAGCGACATTTCCGGGGCTGCACAAAAGGAAGAATGTCACGGGGCGACGTTTACGGGGAGGGGAAGGCGGGCAAGCATGTATGGTCGGATACGAATGCGAATCCGGGAGGGGGTAGGAGTGTGGGGATTGGGGGTTAAAGTAATTATGGGGGAGAGGGCATATGTGGGAGCCATTCACATGTTTGGTCTTCGGTTTGATAAATTTAAAACCAAAGACCAAATACGTGGAGGGAGGGGGGTGCGCAGCATGCGCACGGGCACAACTAGCAAAAATAATAATCTGCATAATAATTCTGGATCCCGGCTGAGCTGATAAAAGAAAAGATAAAAGGAAAACCGGAAAGACAACAATCACTTTAATCGCTTCTCATTGTTTTCGTGCACGTGTAAGGTCTTATTTATTTATTTATTTATCTCACTTACAGGAGTCTAACAGCCCACACGCTATGCACTCCTACGCTAAACTTAAACTACTTAACCTATGACATGAATACACATAATACCATGGAATGCCTAGGTACTTGACCCTACTCCGTAAAACGCCCGGTTGCTGTACAGAAACCCAAGACAGCCCGGAAGTTGACCCGCGGTCTCCCGACCATCTGAACACCCAGGACCCCTATAAGATTCCTACCCAGCCCAACGCGCCGGAACTGTGCCCACCGTCTGCACTCTAGTAGAAAATGTGACACTGACTCCTCAGCCTCATCGCAGTCACACATTTGGGACAGCCTCCACCCTAGCCGAAACATATGCCCATTGAGGAGAGCATGGCCCGTACGTAGACGCGACATGAGCCCGGCATCTCTCCTGGAGAGAAGCCCTAGAGCAGTTGGTGCGGAAACCGTAGGATGAATGGCGTGTAGGTGCCTACCCTTCTCGCCGCTGTAAGGTCTTTGCTACGGTGGTTAACAATTCCTGGTGCACGTGCTAAGGATTGAAAACTATCGTCCAAACCGTTGATTGTTGATGGGTAAAATGAAAGAATCCATGTTTCATCTAAATACGTATAGTTTTAAATCAAACTAAGCTACATTGTTAATTTCGAGGCAGCTGGAAACGATGCAATGGCTTATTTAATTCGCAGATGAAGGCTTTCAGAGCTGAGCTGAATTGTTTCAAAGTGGACAACAACAATCCCTGCTGAGTACGAGGCTGATCATTGCTTTCTTGCAAAGTAGTCGTTTACAATCAAAGCTCTGTGAGTGAAAACAAAACAATAATGAGTCATTGTTAGGCCGCCATAGGCCGGCGATTTACTTCTTTCCTCTCCCAGAAAAGGAAAATGCCAAAGTAGCCGTGCTAAAGGTTTCAACTTTTATTCTACGAAAGCTTATTTATAGACTTCCCACAGAAAAATTGTTTCATGCAAAAATGATGATGGTTCAGCGCTCACATTCTTTAAACGGTGCATCCTGTGATTTCAGCCACTGGATGCGCAGATTCAGTGACCGAGGCCAACAAAAATGATCGTTTGTCAGCCAGTGTGCACAAAAATTGGATTGAAGAAATTTTAATCCGTGAAAACGTTTCTTAGCCAGTGTGTACGAAAATGGGAGTGGGAGTGGGAGTGGGGAGTTAGGAGTGGGGAGTTGGGAGTGCGAGTAGGGAGTGGGGAGTGGGAGTGAGGGGGCTGGGAGTGGGGAGTGGGGCGTGGGAGTGGGGCCGGGAGGGGGGGGGGGGGAGTGGAGTGGGTCTGGACACTTAATTCATGACATAATATTCCTGGATGACGGGCTAAAAAAAAGAAGGTTCTACAATATTTGAAAAGGAGAAGGCCACGCAAAGTGGCCGGCAACAATAAGAATCTAACGATCAATTTAACAACCTCTTTAAACTTGCGTTGTACGACGCTGTTGCAAAGTGATCGACCACGGTGAGACTTCTGTAAATGAAAACAAAACCCGATGAGGCAATGTCGGCGATTTACTCTCTGCCTTTCCCAGAAAAAAAAAATGCCAAAGCCTCAGGGCTAGAGGTTTCAACTTTGTTCTACAAAATAGTGTTCATTTATTTCCCCATAGAAATATTCAATGTCAGTGCTTGGATACCGGGTGTGGGGAAGGGGTTCGGTCTGTGGTGGGCTTGGGATTGATGATTGAGTGATTAAGTGAGAGAAGCGAACGAAAATCAGCGTTTGTTAGCAAGTATGCGCAATTTTGGTGGATTTTTATTAGTTGGTGGGTTTCCATCTAACACTGATGTTTAATAAAAAAAAAGTACGTCTTTCAATTATTGATGTAGTAGCACAAGAAATAGTTGCGAAGGTACGGTTGGTAACTACTGAGTGAGGTGGATGGGTGGGGAGGGGGGTGGCTGGTAAAGCAGCATACTGAAGGCCATCCCCAACGATATTGTATATTATTGAATACCTACATGGAATAATGAGCACATCCATGGTGTACTTTTCACCCCACCTCCTACACTCACGGAAGGACTAAGGAGGAAAAAACAGCACGTTTTACAGTTTATAGCTTCCGGTATGACGAATGTTTGCTATCGTGTCTGGCAGATTTTGCTACGTTCAGATAAACGTGTACGTAAAAGTAGAAAATGTAAGATTCTTGCACCACCTGCAAAATCGTTGATATGGTCACTAGTTTGGTGGCAAGAGGTAAAGAGGTTATGTCAATCGCTGACGCCGTAGATCATATACGGTTAAATTGCGTGTACACAACGGCCGTTGCAGCGCAAACTAACAACGCACGAGGAAATTTTGTAGCCAATAAGCAATAAACGAAACCGGTTTAGGTTCGCTAGGTCGGAGTACAGGAGAAGGTAAGTGATAACATGGAAAGGCGAGGTTAGGTATAACGAGGAAAGGCAGTCATTGTGACAACCAATCCAAATGCAGTATTTAAAGCCATTTCTACACTGGATCCCGAACACCGCGTTTGTTGCTTGGGCCCCGACTTGTACCCACGGGCAAAACCCGACACCCCTCGTTCCATACCCCTTTTCACCTGAACCCCGACATCGCAGCTGAGGTCCGGCGATAGGGCGAGCATGTTCATGCATTATTCTGTAAAAATGAAAAAAATTTTGATATGGCGACCAGATTTGGGGCGGGAGGTCAAGATGTTAATATGTCAATCGTTGGCGCCGTAGATCATCTATATCATGGCGTGTACATAATAGCCGTTGCAGCTAGTGGGGGGGGGGGGGGGCGATTCGCCCCCACTATAATATTTTGAAGGCTTATTCGGCAAAATGGCCAAGTCACGTTTTACATAGCTTATAAAAAATAAGTATCTAGTATGAAAAACTGAAAGATTTACATTACTTTTTCTTACGCATATAATACAGGCAGCAAAAACTAATTTTATAAAAAAATTTCCAACGGCATTTTACAAGGCCAAGAAAATGCCGGAAAATAGTAAATATGCGTCAGTTTCTGGGCACCGGGTCTCTGCCCCCGGACCCTACTGGGGGAGCTCACAACCGCTTCCCGAGACCCCCTACCTGTTATTGCTTTCTCCCTCCACTTCATTCAGCTAAATGGGCAGTGTTGTCCCCTCAGTACAAAAACCCAAGTTAAGCCGCTGGCGCTAACAAAAAATTCACGAGCAAACTTTGTCGGCAATAAACAATAAACGAAATCTGTTTGGGTTCGTCAGGTATAGGCAAAGGTCAGTGAAAACAGGGAAAGGCGGAGGTTGTTATAACGGGAAAAGTCAGTTATTGTGACAACCTATACAAATGCGACAGGGTGAGCGTGTTCATTTTTTACACTGCAAAAAAAAGTAGAGCATGTTCAATTGTTCATTCTTTACAAGGTAGCAATGAAAAATGGCGAGAGTGTTCGTTATTTGCATGGAACCTGTGAAAATGGACGCGCGACCGGCAACGTATAAGATGTAGGTACCAAAGGGTTCAAATGGTTTTAGCGAGCGTTAACTGCACCCGGTCATCTGCCCGACGAAGCCGTAAGGCCCAATATCCGATGAAGGTACCGATTAGGATCGTAACAATCATTAACAAACGAAATATTACGCCATGTACTGTTCACGAAAAACTATGGGAAATAGATCTCTGGGTGACCACAGAAACTAACACCAGTGCTACAACAAACGGGGCAGTGCAACAACATGGCCTCCTTCTAGACCCGTATGCTTTATGTCGGGAGCAACTAGTTTCTAAATAATCTCTTCAAATAATTTTTGATATTACAGGGATAGGTAGGCTAAATGTATGCTTTAGAATATGTAATCCATATTTCGATGGCAACACCACTGATAATTGAGCATATATGGTACAATCAGATAATTTTTTCGCCCTACCCTCTCCATCTTGTTTTTGCACCAAAGTGGTATTCACGTTGCAAAGACCGCTGGACAACAAATTGTCTTAAATTAATATCAATTAATTATGCTTGCACTATTTGTGCTGCCACTTCGTCTGGAGTTATTAATCGATTACAAAAAAAATACTTAATAATGCCTCTAAAGTAGTTTTCGATGATAAAAAAAAATGTTAGACATCTTCACTGAGAATAAATTAATGACGTTATAATATAGTAATTATCTTTACATTTATACGATTATAACAATAACTATCTATGCTCTGATTACAAAACTCCTATCAGTCGAAGTGTGAGAAATAACAATAATTGGCTGATTTTACTTATTACACCGTTTCGAATACATTCAATAAACTACCAGCGAAACTCGGGAACTTAAATAATTTGTATTAAATGAAAAAAAATATCAAAGAATGGCTGTTTAACCATTACATGAAAAACTTACGAGTTCATTTTTAAAAGATATCCATTACTTTTATCCAACTATTATGCATTTTCATTAGGACTGATATTTGACTAACATAAATTTTAGATTTCTTATTTGAAATTTTGTAAAGTATACTTACATAAAGACGAAGCATTTTAAAGAAAATTTACACAAATTGGAAAATTGCGAAGACATACTTCCTTTTTTTAATTACTTTTTTGCCTACGTGATTGGACCCTGTACTCACTACCTGCATTTTATTTCCAACTCTTCTTGTAACGAAAGACTCCCAGTCTCCCAGTATGATTTGTTGATTTTGTTCGCGTCCTAATTGCAGCAACAATGTATTCTTACAATTAAGTAATGAAACGATGTGAGTATAATACTTCAGCAGGTTGTAATAGACTGTTGGATGACAATACAAACAATGGCTACAACAATAGTTTTGCATTTAAGCGCCACTTCAGAGTCACGTCCTTCTAGCTGCAATTCCCATTTTAGAACAAGAACACAACTGTGATCTATGGAGCGTGATTTTGTACAACAACAACAACAACAACCACAAAAAACGCTGTTCTACACATATTTTGTGACGAGGCCCTGTGGTAGTCAGAACGATCACAATGTTTAGGAATTTTTATTGTTGTTAGGAATAAAATGTAACTTATGGCTATGGTCTTTGATGGGAATGCTATGTCTGCAAACCGACTGAGGGCTGGTGGCTGAGCTGTAGCAGGAGATTGTTAAAAGTGTAAAACATTAACACCTCCAATCTCATTGCACGATTGTGAAAAATAACTAGCATACTATGACGAGTAAGAACTTAGCACATTTGTTTGTTTTGAGTTTCATTTTGCCACTTCAAGGATATTAATCTTTCTTACCTTTTTTTTTTTTGTTTTTAAGGTTCCTCAGATCGTGGAAAACCGTGGACTATACTACTACTATTCCAAGGTCTTTGTGGAAAACTCGTTAAAAAGTTAAAACTGAAATTTTGAATTAAAATGCAAAACTACCTAGTGGCAAAACTACCCATTTTTCATGAGCAACTGCGTGCGGAATATTGGGAAAATCATCGACGGCAGCGGCATGGCGTGGCGTGGTGTAGCGGCGCATCGGTCTACGCCGGGTGGTCGCGCATAGGGAAGGCTGGCTGAGATAAGTGTTGATCCAGGAAGCAGCTACTATATCAACTGGCCTTGCGCATAGGACCGCGATCATTTCTTCTAGTTACTGTCTAGCGACCCTAAAGTATATTCCACATTGCCAATTGTAGCGTAATACACTCGAATACAATTTTTACGTTCTGAGCAGTCCCACTTACGTTTCATAATAAGTATTCACTAGTTTGTTAGTCCAGGTGGTCCAGAGTTGCGTCCATTCGTGGTCCAGAGGTACGTCGATTCGTCGGATCGACAACGACAGCCATGTTGATATCAGAGATAACAAATACATGACGCAACAAAGAACACAACTGACGTCAGAGTCGGCGCATGCGCAGTTCAATTTATTTAGGAAAAGCTGTCTTGGAAAAGCCATCTACATTAAAGGCCGTATCGTATCAGACCAAAAAAGGCAACTAAAATCAATAATTGACATAGAAGCAAGCGCAAGTTTGCAAGGTGCTGCCATCTCTACACCAAGTGGCGAAATTTCAAATTAACCGACTAGGGTTCCAAATTCTGCCAACCACTGACGCCACTTGGCAAACTTATTTGAACTGCGTCGGTATTTGTTTCGCTTTCTAGCGGAGCATTGTGGAAGGCAAAGATGATACGGCCTTTACTGTAGATGGCTGTGTCTTGGGTGATGCGGAGTCATACCATGCCGACTTCACTTGCTAGCGTATAGGAGCTTGATTAGGTAAATCAAGCTTCGATAAGGCACTTCCCCGTTCTACTCTTTCCCTGTATGCCAAAATTTAATTATGCGAACTTTCCCTAGCGAGGTGTGGACGTAGGTGTCTTTATACTCTATGAGAATTAACATGGGAGCCCTATCCTTAGCTAACCATTACAACAAATCCACCCAAAACCAAAAATTGCATAAGAGCACCGCCAAGTTTCCAAAAAGGGTCTGCCTTAGAAAGTAGTGATATCCTCCAATATATATTTGGAATCAGGTATCTTGGGTGTGGTGATATCATCCAACCAGGGAAAGGCCTCCAAGGTTAATCCTATTAGCCAAGTTAAATCACACCTACTAATAGTTGAGTAAGTTAAATGAAAACTAGAAGATTGTTACTAGCGGTAGCAATCTTCAAGTCTTCATGTAACGTCTAAAGTATTATTCGGTGTGATTAACTTGGCTAATTGGATTAACCTTGGCGGCCTTTTCCTGGTTGGATGATATCACCACACCCAAGACACCTGATTCCAAATATATGCAAAGATTTCTGCTTCATGGGGCATTTACACCAGTAGGTTGAAATCATATATAAGGTCGTTACAGTTAAAAAAGACACAGTCTGCTTGTGGCCGCCTTTCCACTCGGCGGCGACGCACTAGCGTGTGTCTAGATACGAGAGTCGAAAACGACTGCATCTGCCTGCAACAATGCAGTCAACTACCCATCGAGATGACACATGCTAGGGTCCTAGGGCCTTAGGGCTTCGTCGGGCAGATGACCGGGTGCGGTTAACGCTCGTTAAAACCCTTTGATCTTTTTTTTTTATTGCTAAATATAGCACGCTAGTGTGTTGCCATAAAATAATAAACATGATACAAAGCTACTACAGAACTTGAAATTAAGAACACATTTCTACATTTTCGTTTTTTTTTTGCAATCAAAATTGGGTGGACAGTGGACGTACAGTTGACACGACATATCAAACCTTAGCAATTACAATAAATAGGAAGCGAAAAAAGCCAACAAATTAACAAAACAAAAAACGGCTTCGCCATTTAGTGAAAAAAAAACACATTAGAGCTCGACTGCCCATACATTACTCACAGCTGTGAAGGTGCAGGAATAAAACGGATTAAATTCCACTCGAACGCAACGAACTATAATTTGAACTGCAATACCAGGAAACAAGGATTGTAACATGCCAGCTTTCGTACACAAGCGTACATGTACATTAGTGGTCGACCGAAACCAAGTTTTTCACTTTCGGCCGAAACCGAAACTACTACCGAAACCAGTTATTTAATTTCGGCCGAAACCGAATTCATTACCGAAACTGGCTATTCAGTTTCGGCCGAGACCGAAACCTCTACCGAAACCGGTATATCAGTTTCGGCCGAAACCGAAACCACTACCGAAACCGGAACCAAAACCAAAACCTAACCTTAATAGTATCAGTTTTAATAATTAGACAAAAAGCAAGGATAACATTTAAAAAATAATGAGTGTGTGGTTTTCGCAGACGGTCTAGACTGAAAGGCACATGCAGCCCAGTTTGCCCATTTCCCGCCAAACGCTGAGCAAATCCATGTGTGCCCTCTTCCCCCCCCCCCCCCCCCCCAAAAGAAAATATTTCAGAATTAAAAAACTGTCAATGCGGAAAGACTTCAAAACTTTTGTTTGCAATTTTTTTCGGTGAATAGTCTTGTTTTAATTAAATAACCATTAATTGGTGTCGGCGAGGGAAGTCCAGATCACTAGAAAAGGGCCATTGAATAAGTATAAGCTTTGCTTGAAAACGTAAAGAGAAATAAAAGCATAAATACCCTCTAGTGCAATGAAGCCGTAAATAAATGAATTTGGATTGAAAAAAAATTGTTTTTATTATTGATTAGCGTGGGCATTGTAGATAGAGAGCAGGATCTGTGATGGCGCGCCCTGTGTGTTCCTAAGCTGCAAACTAGTTAGTCAACGTAAACTGGTTACTGCTGGGAGATGGAACTTGGTTTCTGCTTCACCGAAACTGTAGCATAAGATTCGGCCGAAACCAAAACCATAACCGAAACAAGTCAAACCAGTTTCGGCCGAAACCGAAACTGAGGTATAATTTCATGGCCGAAACCAGAACCGAAACCGAAACCGAAAATTTGCCAGTTTCGGTGCCGAAACCAAAACTGAAACCGAAATTCGGTCGACCCCTAATGTACATCACAAATAAAACAAAAAAAATGGTTGGATATTTCACATAAAAAATATAAACAAACAAAATACAACATACACGCACACATGATGCAGAACGAAAACCTAAACCCACAAACAGATGCAAAACAGACGCCATGAACAGCAAACGGCTAAATCCTAAAAAAATTGACAGATTAAAAATACATACAGAAAATAAACATGCAATTCCTCGCACGACCTAGAACTAAAATAGAACCCATCAAACACAAACACAGGCAAAAAAAAACAAAAAAACACTGCCTTAACTAGAGTCTGCTTGTTTCACAAATTATGAATTCACACAAAATACACATATAGCCACTCACATTAAACAGAGTTAAAATATGAAACAACAAACACAAATATAAAAAAGCCTATATAACACAAATTAAGCGCCCACAAACATGCACACGCACACAAAGATTTCGAAATGCGTTCACTATCTGACATAACCATTGAGTAAAAACAGTCCTTGTTCCC
Organism: Lithobius niger; assembly: GCA_023313725.1. Classification (NCBI taxonomy): domain Eukaryota; kingdom Metazoa; phylum Arthropoda; class Chilopoda; order Lithobiomorpha; family Lithobiidae; genus Lithobius; species Lithobius niger. Next base: position 13,439 of record JAHWFP010038785.1, read on the forward strand.
AGGAATTGCCGTTCAAATTATAGTTCGTTGCGTTCGAGTGAATTCTAATCCGTTTCTATTCGTTTACCTTGACGGCTGTGAGTATGCAGATACGAGCTCTAATGTTTTTTTTTTTTTTTATAAACGGTGAAGCCGTTTTTTGTTCAGTTAATATTGCTAAATATCATATTGTATAGTCAATTGTTATCCGACTTTGAAGTCAGTGCTTGAATGCCATTGTCATCATTGTTATTGTAATGTAATTGTGTTGTTATTGTCCTTAATCGGAAGTCGTGCAACCAATGTTACAGAGTAAGGAAAAATAACGAGAAATTCTCTAACTAAAAAACCTGCGAGCTATAGGAAATTATCACATTTTTCAGCATTCGCTTTTTTGGCCTGTTCAACTCACTCGTGCTATTTACCGGCAGATAATTTCCGTCGTGTTACGTTCTCGCGAAATTAATTTCTTGACTAAAATAATAGCACTCGTAAATTTATAGTACCCCAAAAAAATTATCGATCATTTCCTTAGCTTTTGGGATATTAAGTATGATAATTGAACACGTGTGGTATTATCAGATATTTTTTTCGCCTGAAATTTTTTTCGTCTTGTTGCAACCAGGTACTCTCGTTGCAAAGACCACTCCAATATAGCTTAAGTATAAATTATCTTTCTCAGTCGTTAAGTATTGTTTTCAGCTCGGAATACAACTTGTGTAGAAGAAAATAATCAGTATTGAACTAGGCTATTGTAGTTATTCTTCTAGAAATCACGCTTACCTTTTACAAAATGTGCGGCGTTAAGTCTATGAAACAAGCAACGGGAATAACGAGAGCAACACACAGGTTACACAGGTTCACTTTTCTAAAGGATAACCGCAAATCTGTAGACTGATGGCCTTGTGATATTTTCCGAACGTGGGATGTGACGTCGACACGCAAAATTGCCTATCACTTCTGACACATGGGCTTTGTTTTTTTTTTTTTTTTCATTCTATGATTATATCCAAATAACGTCACTTCCATCTGAAGGAAAACTTGCTGCACAGCAGGTGAAGCAATGTGGTTGGATTTTTCCCTCATCAAAGTGCCACGTGCTCGTGAACTTCTAAACAGGAAATGCATGGTTTTATTGTGGCGTACATTTTATTTATTTTCCGTGATATAAAATGTAAACGGTACTGTAAATAAAGATATTTCTAGATCTACTCAGCACAACACGCAGTAGATTTTTTTCTGAGTTTGCGATGTCTTAGGTAACATGCCTCCTCAGGCATCGTAAGGAAGCAGGCTACCTTGTAGTTATCGGAGGGTACATCGTTGGGAGCAAGTGAGACAGGCAAATGCTTGCTCGAATACACCAGACTTTTAGATTGGGTTCCCTTATTTAGGCTCTCTTACCGCCACTGGTAAAAATCAGGATATAACCCGAATGTGACCGAAAATATTTGAGTACGAATTACATCTTCGAACTCATTGCTTTCATACCCTAAAGCTGGCTTTTAATAAAATTTCTGCCAAATCAGAACGAAATTACGAATGTTGTCATGTTTGAAACAGACAAACACACTTGACAGACAAACAGACAAACACAAATAAAAAAAAAAAAAAAAAACAAGTCGAGTGTTAAGGCCTCGCTCAGCTCTGCGTAGTATTGTTCCAATAACTGTGATTACCGTGGAATTGTTCTGAAATTGTTCTGCCTAGCGGTTTGGAGGTAGGTCAATTTGTGTAGTGTGTACCCAACCAATCTCGAATATTTTTGGCTTGAACCAAGTTGACTTGCTAGTCTTCGTGCGCACCCAGAAGAAATTTGTAGGGGAGGCGATGATCCAACTAGAGGGTCTGGTGGTAGCGCTGTAAGCGGCCCCCAAGCGAGGTCATCACACTTTTTTGGTCCTTTTAATGCCATTTCTGGCCACTATTAGTTAAGTTTTTCTGTAAATGTTCTTTTCATTTTCTTTTCAAAATTTTCCGTTCACACCCCATCCCCTACTCCCACTCCAATAAAAAGTGGAATCCAATACACAACTCATGACATCTTTGTTCCTTGCGCCACACTTAATTACGCACAAACAATACAAAAAAATTTTTAAGTCAATACGTAGGTGAAATATACACTGCTTCAGTTTTTGTGCACTTCTTACCTTCCGACTATAATCGCAGATATCCGTCCTTCTTTTTCCTCGTCTTTCTTCATTCCGTGCATTTAAGGGTAAAAAGAACGTAAAAGATTTTATCTTTATTTTGAGCAAAAGGCTACTATTTCGGAGTACAAGTCAAAGGGTCAATTAAGAAAGTGGAATAATGGAAAGGGGAGAAGATAGTCGGGGGCGGCAGTCTTCCTCACACTCCTCCCGCCCGTAAACCAACCACTGTCCATTCTAACCGAACCGCTGAAATTTTACACATGTTTTTATCTATTAAGTAAGAGATTTCAGCGCTGGTGCGATTTCCCTCCGCCCCCTCGAGTATTGGACTAGCCGTTTCTCGCAGACGAGCGAACATCCGCGGTAAAACGGCCAGACCTCACGGATATGTGTTTTAATGCTAAGATGTGACGTCGAGCCAACATATCTAGTTATTTGAGATTAAAAAAAAAATTATTTGAAAATTTTATTTTTGAATCATGACGTAAATTCCTGAACTCAAACTTCCGGTTTAAACTTCCTGTCTGCGAAAGTCTCACGTACGCGAGGACGTCCCTATATCCAGTCCCAGTCACCGACGTTTGTGTTTAAGGTAAAACTGTATTTTTTCTACTTTATTAGTTTAAATAAGATATAGCGTATAAAATGCGCTATTCGCTTGAGTCTCGTAGTGGTTGGTTTAGGAAGTGTCAGTAGCGTAGTTTTCGTACCGTCGGAACGAAAGGTTGCCAGAGCCGGGTCGGACCATTGCTCCATGGGTGGGGGCGTAGCATAGTAGCCTACTCGAGGTTTTTTTTTTTTCGTGTTAGTCCGATGAATGTCGCAGGTTGCATATGTGCCTATTTATGTTGGTAGCAATGGGGTTTGCTGGTTGAATTTCTGTTGTGTACGGTAGTTTTGCAAAGTCGGTCATTATATGTCACATGTCACCCCAGCTGGAGCGGGGGTTGTGTAGAGTGCGGAAAAAGTGTTAGGCTATCAAAAAAGTGTGGGTTATCAAAATTGACCCACGGTCACGTGTGTGGGTTTTCAGATTAACCGTATATAACGGCTACACTTTTAGCATTGGGATGTGTTGGCGTGACGTCACCACCGTGCATTAAGCATTTATTAACTGAGTCCTGAAGATTACAATTACTCGGACGAGCAAGATATGCTATAATACATTAGTTCATTTTCTATATTACCGGAGCAGAACCTCATACGATTTGCTGTTCCACTTAAATTTCTACCCAGTGCCGTGCATCGACTTTCAGGCCCAACCGTAACAAATCTGAGGTTAGGAATTTCATCTTCGAAATCCCTTCTTTCATGCAATGGTGCCCACAGGGGTGGGAACGTGGGAAGCATTTTCGGGGTGGACGAATTCTCCCCCCCCCCACATATTTACGGTTGAGTACCCTATGTTCTCCCCCACCCCCCCCCCCCCCAAAAAAAAAGTATTTATGACTGGTTTGCCTACTATTGGCTGGGGGGAACTAAGTTTTCCCCAGCCAATAGGCTAGCCAGTCAAAATACCAGAAGTTGGTATTATTATCAATACCATCATACAAAACAAATGATACAGAAGCTCGTCCGCAGCAAGCCAACAAAGTTAAAATCCCAGTCGACTTCAACAACTTTCAAATTCGAATTTTGACTGCAATTTAAAGATGTTTTAGGCTACAGCTTTAAAATAAAGTTCAATAATTAAAATGGACTTCCGATATGGCACACTAAATAAACATAATTATAATAATTGCTTGCTGGTCAACAGCGTGTCATGTCGCATATTCATATTGTTTACACTCGTTCAATTTTTTTAACCCCCTCCCCTTCCAAATAAAAAAAAAGGTATATTTCATAACATGATTAGCCAGCGCCGAAATAATCATGCTGTGAAATACACAACTTTTTCGAAAGTTGGAGGAAGGGCAGAAGGTTAACAAATTGGGGGGGGGGGGGCTCCTCATAGTCTTTGGGGGTGGGGGATGGGCACCTCTGCTTTCATGCACGAAAGTTCCCTTGTTAGTAAATTTGACCAAATCAGAACGCTTGGAAACGTTATTGTTTCCCAAACATGAAAATTTGGGTCGAATATTGGCCTCACTTCCCAATATTAAAAAAAAGACATTGGCGGAACAAGATTGATGTGCACGCGCACATCATCCATGGCCTCGCTGGTTCGAATTCTGGTCACGCCATCACAGCCCCGGCCTTTTCTTCTCACTCACATTATAATAGAGTAAAACGAAAACCTATTTGGGTTCTATTTGAGATAAATTAATTAATATACAGGGTGGGGCAGAAAGGACGGAACACCCTTGGCAATCAAAGATGGTTAATGTTAGGATAATGAAACTTTGCATGGAATGTAGGTGAACGGGGTGCCAACTAACCATGAATCGATCACTAACCTTGACGCATATTTTCAAGGTCATCGTGATGCGAAATTTTTAACTATGCTTCGTAGAACTCCAGTTTAAATTAGAAACTTGTAGACATTGACAATGCATGGCCATTGCAAAAAAACAGAACGAAATTCGGTACGCTAGTTTAGGAGTTACGAAAATGGCAAGCATCATTTTGTTGTGCTGACCGAGTGGCTTTCCTGCCAAACAGTGAGTGTAAAATTAAGTCCAGTGGTCCTCAAAGTACATGAAGCATGCTTGGAAACAAACAGCAACTGACACACAGATGACTCGACACTAGCTCAACACAACCTGCTACATTATACGTATAAACAGAATGGTGCTGCAAACTACAGCATATAAATTGGCATAGTTTAGTCACCGTGGTCGTCTAGAAATGAAACTGATGTTGTTCCTCCCTCAGGTTAACATTTCTGATTTTGTTTCAGAGCTGATCACGGTTAATGAATTATGCCAATTTGCGTATGCTTCCAACACCATTACCTACCAATACATGGTGTACGAAAGAGCCTGACAGAATTGTTTGTCAGGAAATCCACTCGGCCAGCACAACATAGGCGTTCTTGTAATGCCTGTAACTCCTAAACTAACGTACCGAATTTCGTTCTGTTATTTTTTTGCATTGGCCATGCCTTGACACTGTCTACAAGTTTCTAATTTACACTGGGGTTCTACGAAGCATAGTTAAAAAGTTAGCATCACGATGACCTTGAAAATATGCGTCAAGGTCAGTGATTGGTTCATGGTTAGTTGGCTCCTCGTTCGCCTACATACCATGCAAGGTTTCATTATCCTAACGTTAACCATCTTTGATTGCCAAGGGTGTTCCGTCCTTTCTGCCCCACCCTGTATATGCTAACCTATTAATAGACCTTCATCTGTATTAACTTATAATAGGCTAAGCGGAATTCAGTTCTACATCATAAATAGCGTGGCACAGGAAGCCACTTTTCTGACCGTGTACTTACGTTTCGATCAAGTGATGCGAGTGGCATACTGCAAGTGCCTTACTGCAACTTTTCTAGTGTATGATTTTCGCTGATTGCTTATTTTCCAATTGATATTTTTACAGCGATTTATTTCTCTGTATTTTGCAAACTTGTAGAATTCTTACAAATATGATCAACTTTAAAAAAAAAAAAAGCAATATGTTAGTTTGGATCAGTACTTCTGGTTTTTTAGTAGTGTTACATTCTAAACCTCAAATATTACCAGTAAAGTGCACACAGACTCCCGAGATGGCGGGGGAAGCTTTTAGTTAAAGGCACAACAAGTTTTAGTTATTTTTTTCTGTTAACCATTTTTTTTAGCTTTCTCGTTTTATGCCCTTTCCTGCCCCTTTCTCAGCCTTTTTTGCCCCTATTTTCGTCCTATTAGACGTTTTTATGTGTTTTTTTTTGGGTTTCAGGCCCATTTTCAGGTACCGATGCACCAGCAAATGTCGTCACAAAAAGGCCATTTCTAGTTGCCTTGAATATTTCCATTACCTTTTTTAATAGCATTCTCCTTCTCAAATGCTGTTCAATCTACTGAAAATAAACCGAAGATGTCCTAATCAATCAATCAATCAAGCTGCTTTGCAACTTACCATGCCTGAATTGGTTCACAAGGGCCCTCTTTACATCTACACTCCTTTTGGGGGAAGTCGCTCTAAATACCTTCAAAAACCTTCACGATTCCACACGCCATCTTCTCCGGAATCAGCCAATCCACGAATCGGAACCGCTGTTCCAGGGCTTAATCCCTAATGTTGCTCCACACCTGGATATCTCCCATAAACTTCGGTATAAAAGAATTGCCAAATTCGTCGCCAACGTTCCATCCCTTCCTCTAAACCTGATCCCCATGAGGAAGATTGGAATAACAACAAACCAGACCTGACTCCGGTTCCACCATCTCGTTCTGCATCACCCTTTCCGTCTCGATCCCAGGGATGCAGACGCGGTCGCTCCCTGAGCCGATCCTCCACCCCTGATAGAAGGCAACGATCCTCCTCCCAATCTCGTCCCAGGGGCCGGGATAATTACTGACATTCCACCTCCCCCACAAGAAGTGGGGGGGGGGAGACATCTTCGGTTCCATGCCAATGCTTGGCAAAGAGTAACCTCCGATCCCACGATCCTCTCGATAATTTTCAACGGCTTCAAACCAAAGTTTGTACACAAACCACCGGTGCAAGATCCACCTTGGGAACTGGACACACCAGCTCCCATCCCGCTTCATGCAGAAGTTACCACACTAACTTAAAAAAGAAGCAGTTCATGTTGTGTTGCCCCCATTAGCTCCAGGGTTTTACAGCTGCATTTTTCTTTGCAACAAAAAATCAGGTGGAACTCACCCTATTTTCAATCTAAAACCTCTAAATCGATTCATTCTCAATCCTCACTTTCAAATGGAAACAGTATCCTCCATCCGAGACTCTTTAGAACCCCTCGACTGGACGGTCTTCCTGGATCTTGCAGACATCTTCCACTTCATACATCTGTCCTCACCTATTCCGGTTTGTACATGACGGAACCGTCTACGAGTTCCTTTGCCTTCCATTTGCCTTAAAGGCAGCACCACGCGTCTTCACCATGGTCCTATGCCCGGTCCTTGCCCACCTATATGAACAAGCCTTTCAACTTCTACTTCAAGCCTTTCAACAGGCCAAAGCCTTTCATGCCTTTCTTGATGACTGTCTCCTACCCTACCCCGATCCGCTGACGCTCTCTAACAATCTACACGCCGTCGTGTCTCTTTTTAATCGACTGGGTCTAGGCATAAATTTCCTAAATCTCGCCTTCAACCCGCCCAGTCCTTCATTTTTCTAAGAGTATTCTTCGACCTGCGGAAGGCAATGGTCATGCCATCACCAGAGCGGATCGAGAACAATCTACAATACGCCAGATCATTTCTTCGAACTCATCTACACTCCTTTCGAGACCTCGCCTCCATCGTCGGAATCATGGATTCCTTTGCAGACCTCGTTCCTTACGGCAGGTGGATGGCACGCCCATTCCACCATTACTGATCCGCTCTTTGAGGCGATTTGCACCTAGCCATAAATCTGGCACCTCAACAACTCGATCCTTCCTTTCCCTTCGAAACATTCACTTGGTGGATGGACAACCTCAATCTAACAGCCACGGTAGCCCGCCAAGAGCCACTCCCACAGATCCACCTGTTCACAGATGCATCTCTGATGAGATGGGGAGCTCACATTGACAACCTCACCATCTCAGGCTCATGGATCACCCAACACAACAGAACATATCAGTCATTTGGAACTCCAGCACTTCCGAGATCACGGCATGGGACATACAGTACAAGTCCATGTAGACAATACGACAGCTGTCGCTTACCTTCGAAAAGGAGCTGGAACACGATCGCTGTCTCTCCATCACATCACTTCAAAAATATTTCACCTATGCATTCACCTCCACGTCTGCCTCCTACCATTCCAAATTCCAGGATCCCTGAATGTGATTGCCGATTCCCTATCCCGTCAGAAACCGCCCACACGCGAATGGACCGTATATTCCACCGTTTGTTCCAACCTATTCCACCTGTGGCATCAACCAATGGTCGACCTCTTTGCCACGAAGTCCAATGCCAGACTTCCCCTGTTCGTCAGCCCGCTACCGGATCCCTGAGCATGGGCCGTGGATGCATTAACGCTGAACTGGAATCAACACTATACGCTTATGCCTCTGACCCCCCCCCCTCGGCTCCTGCCACGGGTTCTACGCAAGATTGCCAACTCTCAAGGGCGATACCTGCTGATTGCACCGAATTGGTTAGCCGCAGCCTGGTTCCCATTTCTCCTAGACCTCCTCATTGACACTCCCCGTGAGCTACCTAACCGACCAGACCTCCTGACCCAATGCAACGGAACAATCCTCCACACGAACCACCAGTCACTCCGACTTCACGGGTGGCTACTATAATCCAGCTCCTTCGAGCAACTGACATGTTTGAAGACGAGGCCATGCACATCTCTTCGCGAGCCGTCCAATCCTCTACCAACAAGATTTATAACAGTCACTGGCGGCGATGGATTCATTGGTGTATTGTGGAACAGGTTAATCCCATACGTCCCCCTATGCCAGACCCACTCCGATTCCTCACAACCTTATTCAAAAGCAGTCTAAAGTCCTAGTTTATCGATCTGTCCTTAATGCTGTCTTTAAAGCAGCAGGTAACTCTAACCTTTTAACAGACTACAGAATTTCCTCCTTGACCCACTCTTTTCATATGGACAGACCTCGCATTCGACGACAATTTCCCGACTGGGACCTGTCCATCGTTTTTACAGCTCTCATGGTTCACCCTATGAGCCCATGAGTTCCTCTCGACTCAGCCACTTAACAAGGAAAACAGTGTTGGCTCTTGCCGAATGCCTCTGATGCAGTGAATTACAGGCCCCCTCGGCGACATGTAAACATTGTTTTTTTCTAGACAACTGTGCCAGCGTAACTCTCACCCCAAGAACAACTTTCCGTGCTAAGACTCAAAAACCGGGCGAACGGACTCAACCCTTCATCATACCTTCCCTTTCCACCATCCTAGGCGATGAAGAGGAACGATCATTATGCCCAGTTTGGGCAATCCGACTGCAACTTGGCTCAAGAGTGTCATTGTTCAAGCCTATGAAGCACTCGACCTCAACTGCGCATCGGAAGGGATCAGAGTAACTGCTTACGAACTTCGGGCAATATCTACATCCTGGGCACATAACAGTAACATTCCCATTACTGACATGATGGAAGCAGCCTCTTGGAGGCATCCTACAGTTTTCACGTCCCACTATCTTTGGGATATGCCCCATCATGCTGAGGGACTATACAGAATCAGGCCATTCATCGCTACCCGACGCATACTTTAATGCCCCTTTTGCATACTTTACATTCTGTGGAAGGAGCTGGTCGCTACCTAAGGGCACTTGACTCAGATGGCATCCGCCGCCTTGACAAAGTCTATGGGATTTCTCTTTAAAAAGGCAATGGAAATTTTCAAGGCAACTAGAAACTCCAAAACACCAGTGTTACCTGGTTGATTTTGGTTTATATTGCCGGTTGTAAATATACATTACCTTTGTCTCGCCCTACTCTCCTCTTGTCGCCATCTGGGCACAATAGAGGATCGAATAGGTGAGCATTGCCGCTCCGCTTCGACTTTTATATGACCGAGGCTCCGTAGGTAACGACCCGGAAGGACATCTACGATTTATTTTCTCTAGATTGAACAGCATTTGAAAAGAAGAATGCTATTAATAAAAGGTAATGTAGATTTTCAACAGGCAATAGAAACCAAAATCAACCAGGTAGCACTGGTATTTTGGAGTTTTTTTTTACAATGCCTCTGCCCCCTTCTGTACACGCCACTGATGTATTACCTTCTTTAAGAGCTGCATCGTTAGCATTGTTTCTCAATTCCGAAGTGCCTCTTCAGCGAACTAGCGAAATATGATATTGTCCCTTCAGACTACAACCAAACTTTAATAAGAATATCCCTTTTCTTCCTAAGCGTATTGTTAAAGCATCGCTGCTCGAGGGATCGGAACGTTGCATAATTCCAAATTCCTCGAAGAATCGAAGAACAACGGAAATAAGAAATTATATGTAAAGAGACATCATAGAACCTTTGTACATTGTCAACCACCTAATGGCTGTCCTTGATAACCCACAGCCTACACTATTGGTACAACCAAGAATTTATAGGATGTAATCCCATAAGCACAAGATAAAACGTTCGCAGCCTAGAATACTGTGAATGGCTAGTGGCAATAAAGATAGACACGTAATTAAACGAATTGTAGCGTGTACAAAAACTACTTACGTGTACTCTAGTTTAAATAAATTCATAATTTATTGACCTTTCGGTCGCTGGCAAAAAAAAAAATAAAATAAAGGACCGCGATGTAAGCTTCAGCATGAACTTCCACGTGAAACGTCAAATTTTGAACTACCATAGTTTCGCCCAGAATTGACTTAACCAAAGAAATTCGGTAGTTGGGGTCGTGTAGTAAGTGTTTCACCCCATTATAAATTTTAATGACAACAGTCAAACCGTTCGGCGGCCACTCCGCAGTATGGCCATTTCTTGTTGCTGCTGTTGTTGTTGATGTTGTTGTCGTTCTTCTCCTTCTTCTTCTGGGGAATCTTTGCCCTTACCTGGAGATCGAACCAATGAACCGATTTTCAAGTTTTATAGCTTAAAAAGTAGGTATGACATGGACTAGGGCCTTTTGGATGCTATTTTAATGTGACTACAATATTCTTGTCACGGAAAGCCATCACCTAGAGATCAAACCAATAAACCGATTGTCAATTTTTATAGCTTAAAATGTATGCATTAACCACGACCAGGGTATTTTGAACGCGATTTTAATGTGACTGCAGTATTCTCGTTGACAGAACATTTACTATTTAGAGCACTGGGCAGAAATCATTACCTGGAATACACAAATTCTTGCAAATCCAGCTAAAACCATGAAATTTGGTGCACAAGTCTTTCTTAGCAGTACCTAACGAACCAGCCCTGGACCCCGGTGAAATATTCCCAAGGCCACCAGCGCTTCCCGCTTCCAGAGCAACTCCGTCTGCCCCCTTCCCCCTGCAACCCCCTCTGCCCCCTCATTGAGGCTTGGGGAACAAATTCTTGCAACTCAAGCAAAAAACATGAAATTTGGCACACAAGTCATTCTTAGCATTACAAATCAAACCAGCCATGGAACACCCATGAAATATCTAAAAGGACCCCCAGCGCCTCCTGTGGCCACTCCCTAATGCTTTACGAAGAATTTATTGCAGATCGAGTTAAAGCTTGAATAGTGGTACACAAGTAATTCTTAGCCATACACATCGAACCTACCATGATACCCCCATGAAATATCCACAAGGCTCCGCCCCCACCCCAAGACTCTCCCCATCCCTGTTGCTTGACGAACAAATCACTGTAGATCGACCTAACAGCATGAAATTTGAGACGCAAGTCACTCATCGTATAGTACAAATCGAACTAGCTATGTCACCCCCTCGAGATACTCTCGAAGGCACCCAACGCCTTCCCCCCCCCCTCTCCCGGTGCCCCCTCCCTGAGGTCTGATCAACAAATTCTTGCAGATAGTGCTAAAATAATAAAATTCGGTACACAAGTCATTGTTAGCTGTACAAATGAAACTAGGGCCTTAGGGCTTCGGGCAGATGACCAGGAGTGGTTAACGCTCGTTAAACCCTTTGAACCCTTTGAAACTAGCAAGGTATTCTCTACTGACGAGCCCAAATAAGGGCGAAACATTCTGTCTAGAGATCTTTGTGCTAATTGATATTAAATGATCAATTGGTAAAAATAAACCTAGGCCCGGGGTTCCACCATCCAGTAGAATGGAGTTATAAACGGGACAGAAAGCCAATTGGGCTCGATAAGTGTTAAATAAATACTAAGGCTGTACCGAGCACATTTTTCCCTGCCGAGCCGATCAAAAGCCGAGCGCTCGAAAAATGTCTGGTACACCGAGCATAACCGAGCCGATCAGTGTTACCGAGGTGCCGCAAGTACCTGCTTTTTTCACATTTTCTCACATTCCAACTTTTTCATTTTTTCACATTTTTCACATACACGCATTTCATTTTTTTTCACATTTTGTACATACCTGCTTTTCATTTTTTTCACATACCTACTTTTCATTTTTGTATCACTGTTTCTTCGTTTCATGTATCACACCAGTTTCACAATTCTTTAAAACAATTTTTTTTGTAGTAACAATTTAAATTTCTTTGTACTTTCACACAAGAGAGCGACTCCGGCAATAAGCCAATTCATTTTTTTTTCGCGTGCTAACAACATACATGCATACGTAATTCCGAGCCCAAAATGAAGACGGATAATTGTTTTTGTTTTTTTACTTCGTTAGTACGTTATGCCTTTTTTCACAACATCACTCGTGTTTTTTCCATTTTTCCATTTTTTTTACGACTTGCCAATTTTCACATTTTTTACACAGGCAGCATCCTTTATGCCAATCAATATGGCATGTCAGTGGCTGAGTGGTAGGACTCCGGCCTTCGGTTTCAAAGGTCGTGGGTTCGATTTCCCACTCAGCCAGTCTGACATTTAAGTCCAAAAGGCAACGTAATTAGGTTAGCATCCGTATTTGTTTAGCAGAATGGAGCCCCTAACTAACAGAAGCTTATGGTATTTTTTTTGGCAGCTAGGACAAGCGGCGGCCGAAAAATATTCGCCGGCTGTTCGGCTGACTCAAAAAATGCGGTGCGGTAGATAACGGCGGCGGCTGACGGGTATAGGGGGAACAGGAAAGTGCCTTGGGGGTATCTCGAGTGTTTCGTGGCTAGCTCGATTTATAAGCAAAGAATTGACTTGTGTACCACATTTCATGTCTTTTAGCTTGATGTGCATGATTAGCACAAATTCTGGCCCGTAACAGCTGGACATCGAACCATTGAACCGATGCTCAAGTTTTATAGATAAAAACGTAGGTATGAATAAAAACGTAGGTATGAAAAAGACCTAGAGCCTTTTGAACGCTATTTTACTGTGACTACAATTGTTGTTATTCTTCTTGTTGGGGAAATTTTTCCTCTCAACTAGAAATCGAACCAAAGAACCGATTTTCAATATTTATAGCTTAAAATTGAGTATCCCTACTAACAGTTATTTTAGGGTGATTGCAATATTCTTTTCTTTGTTATTCTTGCTGGAACAAGAAAAAAAAAATAGATATTAGTATTAAAACACGCTTAAGCGTAAAAATTATACGGATGTAAGCCTTGAAAAACTTAAATCTCTAATAGTCCATGATGTTAGTGCAAAAACATTTCAGTTCCGGCAACAAGCTGCATATTGTACATGGAAGCTGCTCACACGTTGTAGTTTACAAATCCGCCGGGAGACACTCCCGAAAGTGACATGACTGTATAGCCGTGATGATGTCAACAAAATGGCCACCACGCGATGTACTGAATCTCTACTATCTCCGGAACTAATTGATCAATCCTATCGTGCAACCTATTGTTGGAAAGATAATTTAATTTACTAAAAGAAATGCCGGAACAATGTATGCCATAAAACTGTTAGTTTGGGTTTAATTTGAAGAAAACATAATATTACTGCTGTGCGATATACTAATTCCCAATTATCTCCGGAACTAATCGATCAATCTTTTCGTGCGGACTCTCGTTGGAAAGGTAATTTAATTTGCTAAAAGAAATGCCGAAACAATGTATACCGTAAATATACTAGTTTCTACGTAATTTGAAGAGAGCACATTACGACGTCCTCAAAATGGCGACCATGCAATATACTAAATCTCGTGTATCTTCGGAACTAATTGATCAATCTTATCTTGCGACCTATCGTTGGAAAGATAATTCAATCTTCTAAAGGAAATGCCTGAACAATGTATCCCGTAAATAATTTAGTTTTTGTTTAATGTGAAGGAAAAGATAACGTGCATGTAATTATTGCTGCTGTATATGTGGTTCTTTTGGAAACGGTAAATTATTAAAGCTGTGTCGTATTGTTCACAGTGTATCACTTGAGCAGTGGCCTTCATATCACAGGCACACGGTAGTGTACAGGAAAGTAATTCTTTAATATGACAGCTCGAACATCTCTTTGTACACTTGCAAATCTATAGAGGCTACGTTACTTCCGCAGTTGTTGTCCATCCCAGAATATCAATTTAGCCGATTTTTGTTGCCTCCCCTAAACGGCTGCCTGAACTCTCAAGTCATTATCCCTGATTCTGATAACCTCATTCTGCAAATTATGATTGCCTGCAATGCTAAACTTGTGTGCGTACCTACATTGTTTTACGTGCGATCCGCCGATGACTTCGAATGCTGTCTGCTTTTCCTGGTGTGCAACAAAGGCTTGAACAAAGTTTTCATTCTAGCCACTACCTGTTAACTCATAACCATTGAAATTACAGCCATTTCTATCTGCAATTTTGCGATGGTTGATCGTCCTTACACTGGTGTCTGTGATGGATTGATCTTCTTAAGAATACTTATTATAATGTGCATGGCATGGCGAACCATGGATGAGGAATTCACATCATATATTGGGAGCAGAATTGATGTGAATTTACCTTTCAAACCTTCATGGATGTTTAGACGGGAATGGAAGGCAACCAGGATAACACTTTACCTTCGTGGGCAGCCTTGCTTCTGGTGGATTCTGATCAGTCCATCATTTCCACGGGTGTGTCAATGGTTTTTTCTTCGACCATTGGTAACGGTGCACCACATGAATATTAGTCCTATGAGGAAGACTTATGGAGGACTCGGGCAAGCCTATTCTGCTTTATTCTTTGATTGTCCTAAGTTGAGACTGGTTGTCACAGACATACCTTCTGATGGGTAAAAGATGAGACATCCCTGTTCCATGGAATGAGTTCACCGATGTACTGAAGGCTGTGTTATGATCTATATTATCAGTTGCAGCACAAGTGAATACATTATAGATAACAAAACACAGAATTGAAAGTGGCAATAATTACGTGTAGATTTTGTTTTATTTTATTTTATTTTATTTTATTGAGCCTATAGATTCTAAATTCGCTCAAACTATCCTACTTAATTAGATTTTGTTTTTCTTCAAATTAAACAAAAGAGACTTACGGCATACATTGTCCTTGCAGTTCTTTTGGCAAATTAAATTATATTTCCAACAATACGTCGCAGGATAAAAGTGATACATTCGTTCCGGAGATACCACAGATTAGTATATCGCATGGCGGTCATTTTTATGACGTAATAATATGTTTTTCTATATATTAAACAAAAGCTAATATATATATGAAAAACAATGCTCTGGCAATTCTTTTCACACTTTAAATTATCTTTCCAACGATAGGTTACACCGTAACATTGATCTATTAGTTCCAGAGATACGCGAGATTTAGTGTATCGCATGGTGGCAATTTTGATGACGTCATAATTATGTTTTCCTTCAAATTACGCATAAACTAATAGATTTACGGCATACATTGTTCAGGTATTTCTTTTATAAAATTAAATTACCTTTCCAACGATAGTACGCACGAAAAGATTGTTCAATTATTTCCGCAAATAATTCAGAATTAACATATCACACAGCAGTCATATTATGTTTTTCTTCAGATTAAACCAAAAGTAATAGATTTATAGCGTACATTGTTCAGGCATTTCTTTTAGCAAATTAAAGTATCTTTCCAACAATAGGTCGCATGTTAGGATTGATCAAATAGTTCCGGAGATAATAGAGATTTAGTACATCGCGTGGTGGCCATTTTGATAACGTCATCAGGGTTACGTCGTCACTTCCGGGAGTGTCTCCCGGTGGATTTGGAAACTACAATGTGTGTACAGCTTCCATGTGCAATATGTAGCTAGTTGCCAGAACTGAAATGTTTTGCACTTTTTGTCGCTAACAGCACGTACCATAAAGGAACAGATATTAGAAAAAGGCATGTAAGCCATCAGCGTCGCACTAATACGTGTAAAAGAAGCTCCAGCTTGTTTTTTGGGATGCTGGAGAGTCATTTACACGTATTATGCGGCTCTGAAGGCATACATGTTTTTTATAATATCTGTTCCATTAGACCTTTAAGTTTTTTAAGGCTTATATACGTATTTTTTTACGCTTAAGCGTTTGTGAATACTAATAAATTACGTAAGTTTCCACGAAACAGCCATCATGAGCAAATTAAAATAATTATTGTGCTACACCAACAGGGAGTGAACCTTCGTTCCTCGCTAACTAGAGCTAGGAACACAACTTTAACCCCACTTCGTCTTGCTATTCGACACTACTTTCTCTGGAAAACCGCGGGAAAAGTACTGATAACCCGCCAGGGTTACAACAAAAAGCGGACCCGAACTGGCTGATAATGATAAACAAGTTTAGGTTTTTTTTAAAACAGTTGCTTTGCATATAATTTGTCGAGTGATGTAATCAACCGCTAAACGACCAATTAGCAACACTGCACACAATAATTAAAATAATTATTATTCTTCCGTATGTTCATCAACGAAGTCAACCTACGTTTTAACTTTGGTTCCAACGGAAACCTGTATCCGCTGCACTGTAAACGAAATATTTCAAAATTTAAAACGCAACGTGTTCTACAATCCTGATTTTGTTTTTATTTAATTTCATTAAGCTTTATTCCGTTACTTATACTGCGCTGCCGTATTTAACCGGAAAATGGCGAGTAATTCAAACTGCATGCCGCGTTTTAATTATTACTCTTACGTAGGCACACCAGTGAACTACAAACATTTTAGAAAACGCAAACAATAAATCTGCCCTTTGTGGCTCATTAAAGACTAAAATCATCAAAAACTCGACGAGGCGCAGTAACTGGAACATTTCTGGATGTAATCTACCCAACAGTTTACTGAATTTCTTGCTAAGAGGTACATTATCCACAAAATTTGGCAGAGCTCGTATTTAATAATGATAGTGCGGCCATGCCTTTTGAACAAGGGTTTAAAAGGTTCAATTATGTCGTCAATCAACAACGAAATCATTGCTGCATCGCTTGAATTGCTTATAGTTGGCAATAAGCATAGTTGTGCCTAAAATCCTCGCAAAGAGGCCATTTTCGGAAACTTTGTCCCAACGTGTTTTATCGAGTTTGCCAAGCTTTTGTGTCCAAACGTGCTACCTGTTGCCACCTTTTCTCGCCTCCAGAAAAGGGTGCAGTCAAGGCCCCACTAGATGTGCCAGGTCCTCCTTTCCACCTCTCGTAGTGATGTTGGGAACAAGGCCAGGTCTCATCGGAAAAGGGCGCATGCACCGAAGCGAAAGAAGGCCTCTGGTCCCTCGTCCCCTATGGCAAAAATGGTATTTTGTTTGCAAAACATATTCTCTGTGCTCGATCCCACAGGCACAACTGGCAATCAGAATCACGGTTGTGCTATGGTTGAAGATGTGGCGTGTGCGTCAGTCAGAGCTACAATTTGTGACAATGAGAGTTTGACAACTAGTATGAATGTGATACGAGATGTGCCTGCTGCCTACATGTTGCTGGCGGCATTAGATGTGGCCCCTTCTGCCCCACCCCACTCCAGGGGTAGAGGAGCTTCCCTCTTACCCATCTTGTCTTGAGTCTAGTGGATGTGTCTGTGGAGTGTAGTGAGTCAGCCTCCTATAAGTCCTGGGCGAGTGAGTGTGAAGAGCCGGCTGGCTCACTTTTCTGTGATTCAACTATTGGTGAGAGTGAGAGCTGAAGAGGTTCTGTGGTTAAAAGTAGCAGTGTGGAGTTGTTGAAAGTTGTGACCCCATAATGAGGCCCTCTCCCAACGTTGTTCAGGTTTTGTCTATGGAACGTGAGAGGAGCAAGCAATAAGCTAGAAGATATTGAAAAATTATGTAATGATGTAGATATCCTAGGTATTGAAGAATCCAAATTGCTGGGTGGGGGTCATACCGTCACACCTGGCCTGGATATGCAGCCCGGATACTGGTTTTGCTAGTTGGGGTATTGATAATGTTTGGCTCTGTATCAGAGACGGTATCCGCTTTTCAGTCTTTCGAAGTCATGGATGCAGGGAAATTGACGCTTGTGTTTTAAAAGTCTGTTGGCGAACTCGTCAGGTTGTGCTTGGTGCTGTTCACGTTGTTGGTTCCTTCACTCGTTCAGAGTGGGTGGGGTGGGTTGGGTCTCTTCCCAGGCCGGTTGTGCAGGAAGGAGAATTCAATGCACACTGTATGCTCTGTGGCAGTGTGCGCTGTAACACGCGAGAAGCGAGTTTGATAGTGTAGTCTTTAGACCACCCAGATGGATGTTATACAGAATGGAGTGGTTACGTTTGTTAGGCGGTTTGGCGCTCTCATTCACGAATCCGTCCTAGACTTCTGTCTTTGTTCCTATGAGTTAACTTCTCTGTTCTCCTTTGCTGTGTTGGACGAACTTTGTGGCAACGGCCATTTACAGTGGCGTTGTCTAGTCGGGTGCTGGATCCTGCGATCCATGAGGCGAACTGTTCCTTCCTAGCAATCGGTCTGCTCTGGGTCGTTTGTTCAGTGGCTCGGTAAATGGATTTCGAAGCCCACTGGCCAACGAGGGCATGGCCACCCTTGGGGTAAATATATTCACCCTCTGTAGTGGACCCCCATCCTGCAGGACTGCTGCCTGTGATAGGTGCAACCTTAGTCGGTTCGAGTTGGAGGGGGTTACGAAGGAAACCCACCTCAGCTTGAGGAAGGAAAAGGGCAGATTCGGCCATAGGCTGTGTAATCGTGTCTCAGATGCCATTTTCCCCTCTGAAGTCTGGGCCTAGGTTCGACTACAAGACACCCTACGCAAACTTTGCTGCTCTGTTTAGCATCCAACTAGCCCCTCCCCCCCCCCCCCTGTTGTAACCACTGAAAACGTAAGCGCTGTACAGTTGCCCCGTACTCTTCTTCAACTCATGGCTGTGCTTAAAGCATGCCGTGTCACTAGCTCTCCTGGAATTGACTATGTGACGCATGCCCAGCTGAAGAATTTAGACTTGAGCGGTCAATGGGCCTGCTTGAGTATTTTCAGAATATCTACGATTTGGTTTCTATGCCCCAGTCATGGTTAAACTGTGTGCTCACTGCTCACCCATGTTTTGGGCAAGGAGAAACTGAGATTGGCTGTCTCTAGTTATAGGCCAATTGCCCTTCTCTCCTGCCCTAGGAAGGTGTACAAAAGAATACTTGTCATCAGACTGGAGTACCAGACTTAGAAGGCTGACATTCTCTTTGGAGCCCAGTACGGTTTTTGGAAGCACAGAGAAGCTCAGGATGCCATGTTGTACCTAGAATCCGGCATTAGAGAAGCCTGGGTGAATGACTGCTACATGGTAGTGGCCTTTCTCGACATGAAAACTGCATATGAAATGGTCGACATCGCCTGGCATGGATGACCGCGGAGTTACGGCTAAGATTCGGAAGGCGATGCTGGCTTTTTTTGATCGATGACAATTCGTAACGAGGGTCAATGGTTCCTGGTCTAATGTGTTGGCTACGGATAGGGGGCTCATCAGGGAAGCTGCCTCAGCCCTGCCTTATTTGAGATTGCCATCAATGAAGTTCTTATTGCGGTTCTTATTGCCACTGTTAATGATGTAGTCTATGTTAACGATGTCGCTGTGTGGCTGATTGAGAGCAAAAATATTTTTTTATTCTAGCAGAACTGTTCAAACGTGACCCCTAGTAAATTAATGAAGATTAGAATGACTTTCTATTTTAAGCGATGATTTTAGTCGTTGCCGATATTAATTAATTTCCTATGAAAGTTCATTCACTAAACATCAGAATTGTACAAATCTACTATTAGGTTCAGGATGATGTATATTAACAACATGAAAACTGTGACCGAGTTTTAAGATTTTATACTGTTAAAATAATTTTTTGACGATGGTAGTGGTGTTAGGTTTTACCTCCCTTTACTGAACGGCCGTTTTTTTTTCTATCGATGCTGAATGATTTGTTGTTTTCAGTTCCTTTCTGGGTCCGATAACTTACGTTTTATGAGTTCCACTGAACTTAATTAGCCTTTGGATTTATTACTGGCCAAGTCTGTATTGCTGAAAATAGAAAATTCGTAGCACTGTCGAAGTAGACTTAAATGCATCTGAAACGAATAAACGTAAGGTGGAGTATCAATATACTGATAAATATATGCAGGTGTAAATGATGTGCGTAGTATGAACTTGAGCTGAACGAGTTTCATTATCTTTACTAATTTGGTGTTACTCTTTCGTAGCTCGAACTGCCTAATGATGTATTTCCTGGTAGTAGGAGTAAATTCGATGCTTCATTCTCGCAAAAGAGGTAGGTTGCTTTTTGTTTATCTAAGTTTAGCTAAGTTAGGGTTAAATGGGCAGATAGTCTAGTGTTCAACTCAAATGCTTAGATCATCAAAACAACTTGGACATTCATGGCTCTTGCTCGCTCGTCATCTTGCTAACCATGTAAATGAAATCAAAGTAATTGTCAACTATATCCAACGATTATATTAAAATCATATCGTTTTGCTGGTTTGTGAGTGATTTAAGGCCCGCAAGGGAAACATCGTTTTCGTCACAACTAAAACCCAAGAACAACCCTTCCGTATGAGTACTTAAAACTATTTTTTTACTCATCCCATCATTCGCAGCAACTACAGCGTTTAGTTCTTCAAATCATCGTGTGACCATGCATGGCTATAGCTCGTCATCTTGCAAACCACGTAAATTACATAAATTTGACATAATAGGTTGCAATAAGTGCAAACAATATACATCAACATCATATCATTTTGCAGGTTTGTAAGTGACTTATGCCCGCAGGGATACTTTCGTTTTGCCATGGAAAAAAAACCCGACACCAACCCCTCCATACGAGTGCTTGTTATTTTTCTATCATTCCAAGGTTCGTGCCAACTAGTGTTTAAATCCACAAAACAACATGTGACCGTGCGTGGCTCTTCTTACAAACCACGGAAATGAAGTAAATTTGACCTAATCGTTTGCTATTCCCAGCGATTACACCAAAATCATGAATATTTTGAATGTAAAAATGGCAGCAGCCCTTCCACACGAGTTCTTGAAAGTAGTTTTTCTCTCATCCAAACATTCGCGGAAATTACAGTGTTTTGATCCTCAAAACAACATGTGACCATGCAGACCTTGCGCTTGCTGATCATCTTGCAAATCACTAAATGACATACACTTTATGCAATCGTTTACTTGATGTCAAAATGATTGCGATTATATCAAAATCAAATCCTTTGAGTGGATAGTGAGTGACTTAACGCCAGGAGGGAAAATTACGGTTGCGCCACGGAAATACACGAAACCACCCCTCCATACTAGTGTTTGAAAATAATTTTCCTCTCATGCCAACAGTCACGACAACTATACGGTGTTTAGATCCTTAAAACAATGTGTGAACGTACATGACTCTTGCTCTCCATCTTGCGTACCATGGAAATTAAATAAATTTGGCATAATCACATGCTTGTAGGGCTGAGCAATACTCGAAAAATTTGAGCCGAGCCGAGTACGCAACGTGTACTCGAACTCGGCTCGCTTTTCGCATCCCTACTCGAAAAACTCGAATCCGCTGAAAATGCAATTCCCAGTCAACCTAACCTACGTTGTAGACTTCAAAAATTGGTAATTATTAGTAGTAGGTAGGGTGGGAGTATAGGGAACAATAAATGGAAAAATAATAAAGAAATAGACTGTTCAAAAATAAGGGAAAAAATAAATTTTTCACTTGTAGAGGGATATCCTCTGAAAGTGTAAAGTGGATTCCCTAATCAGACGTCTGGTGGTAGTGTTCGTACGGACGGCAATGGAATATTCCTAAATAGTACCATTTCGTCTTTGTTGACCATCCTTCCCTTTGTGCCTAACTGGATTCCAGACAATCCTATGTTTGTCACCTCTCCCCTCGCCCAAGATCAAAGGTGCTATTTAGCAACACGATGCATTTGAAGGAGGCCATCAAGATCGTTTACTTTATGGTTGTGCCCACAACCTATCTGGTAAGGCACTGTTTGGCAATATGATGACTTTGAGGGAATACGTCGAATCATTTACTTTATGCTTGTGCCCCACTCCTTACCCACGAGCAATGGCACTATCGAGCAACATAATGATTTTGAGTAAGGCCGCCAACCAAGGGGTAAAGACCCTATTTCGCAACGTGATGACGTATCACGTTTTTTGATGGCCACCAGTATCGTTTACTATATGTTTGTAGGAGTTTGCTGGCTTACGAGCAAATGGGAGAGTCTAATTCTGGACCCACATTAGGGGTAGGCAGTCTCTGACTTGTGGTGAAGCGTAATCACGTGAACGAGGGGTGGGGGTGGGGGAGAGAATGCTATGGCCCTCTTAGGTCCATTCAGTAGCGAGGTGCAAAGAAAAGCAAGCAAATGCTCACAATTCCAACACAATGCACAGCAATCCGAGGGTTACATAGCAAAAAAAAAGTACTAACAATTTTGGAGAAAAGGGGCCCCATTTTCACTGTGTTTACATGACTACTTCGGAGGGATGCGCATCGCTTCTGCATTCCTCTGTGGGTGTTGTAAATAGCCGGTCTGGCACTTTCTCCCGTCTGGCAATACAGAACCGAAGCGTTTCACGAAGCTGGTTTAGGAGTCTGATGCGAATCGTCTTCATTCATGTAACCACTCGCGTGCAGTCGCACTGACACGTTGAAGCAGGCCTGGTAAGGATGGCTGATACAGTTATGGCTGCAACATACTTTGTGCTATGCTGCCACTCTAATTTTAGGTAAATAAACTGAAACATTAAGTGTACATGACTAGGAAGACCAGTAAGACTTGCTTACGTTTGGTTACTCCGGTTTAAGCTGACCCAGCTTACTACATGCGTGGGTAGAGCAGCGTGGGACGTGTTCACTCGTCGCCAAAGGGAGGGCAGGAAGGATGGAGTTTCTGAGCATACTGGCATGAATCGCATTTCTTATAGCTGTCTGGTCGTAATCGTGGTCTGGCATCTTGTAAACAGGTGTCTTTTTTTGAGGCGCATTTCAACGTGCATCGCTAAAATGTGTTTTCTTGTGGCCACGGTTAACGTAGTGTTTGTCTCTCCCGGGGAAATCCACTCTATCCCGATCTGGCCCTGTCCATAATGTCGGTCTAGTAATGAATTCTCCGGACACTCACATGTCGGCAGACCTCTACCCCGCTCCCAACCACAAGCAAAGCCCCTTTTAGCAACATGACGAATTTGAGATCGGCTGTCATATTTGTTTCCATCTTGCTCATCTGTATGAATTTAGCTCAGTTGTGGAAATTGCGTTTTAAACCATTGGTTTTTAAAATGACTTGTTTTTTTGTTTTTTTTGTTATATAGGATTAACTCATTATAGGCCTAACTAAATTTGGTTTCATTTTTGTTACAGATCCTGCAAAACGGTGTAATAATGACACGGACTGCGTTCAGAATAATACGGTGTGCATCCAGTTGCCCACATTCACCAACTGTGTTTGTCAGAATGCAAAGTCTAAGTCTAATTGGACTATTTGCAATACCAGAATGCAGATTGGTCATCAAATTCAGGAACCTAATTGGTCAGAAATACATGGTCCACCATCAGGTTTCAGTAAGTAATGCTACTCCAACTTCTGGAAAAAACTTGAAGGAGGCAAATGAAACCAGGGGTATATCGAAAACTGTTCATCTGGGGGCGGGGGGGGGGGGCACAACTCTGTCCATTTTTTTCCCCCAGAATTGTTGACCCCCATTTTTCAGACTTCTCTTTGTTGGTTGGGAGGGTATTTATGTAATTGCATACTAATCCCATAAATCCTAATCCTGTAATCACCCGAATAAAATTATGCGTAAAAAGTACATTCAACGCCTAAATAGTATGCAAAATTATGCCTAAATTTGCGTAAAAAGTAAATACTATTTTGCACACTCACCAATTCTATTCTGCCCGTTTTAGTGTTGGTAAGATATTTTTTCGACTTCATTGCCAAGTATACAGACTGCAGTTGTAAACCTATTTCCGTCGGCTCTGTGCTGCGTTTGTATTATCAGTTGCTACGGAAGGTTTGTCCTCGGTGAACCTACCATGTTAAAGCAAACATTTTGATGCCTAATATCGCCTCCATCATGATAATAATGCTGGACCCGGCTGAGCAGTTGAGAAAAAAGGCCGAACAATCACTTCCCCCTCCTCACGCCCGCATTGCAAGTGGACTTTTCCATTCTACCAGCATGGCTTGTGCAGCTGGGAGGGAGCGGTCGATCAACTCACATACGGCTCACAAAAAGATGTACGAGGCACGGGCACGAAAAATGTCGGGAAAGTGTGCCGGGAAAAGGGTGTCTGTAAACTTAACTCACGACCGGCCCGTGCATAGCACGGGCTTCGTGTAGTTTTTTTTATATTTTTAAACCAAATTCGGTAAGGGGGCCAAAGTCTGGAGAAGCCTTCTGTGATTCCAAATGTACTAAAAAGAGAACCATGAAAACGTACATACATATACTATGGGTCGGGGGACATGTAATGATACTAGTTTTAATGACCCTGGAATGGTACTTCAAGGTCGTCATGATGCTAAATTTTGAACTGTACGTCGTATTAGATTAGTGGTGTAATTTGGAAAGTTGTAGAGAACCGTAAGCCAATGCTAAAGCAAAAAGCAGAATGAAATTCGGACTATAAGGGTAGGAGTTATCCTTCAGAAAAATTAATCTTAATAGCTTCACTGCATCTCTTCATAACGTCCAGCAGAGAAGGCACCGTACCAAACGAAAGTATCGCTGTAGTACGGTATATAGAAAGAGTATTTTTCTTACCTATCCAGAAACGTGTGGTGCATTTGCAACAAAATTGAAGTAGTTTTCTGAAGCACGCATACGTTCAGTACATTGGTGGGGTGGGACCAGGGGGAGGGGGTTGGGGGAGCTGTAAATGTTTCCCTTGAGTCGGGAGGGGACGGGTAAGACAGATTAATGGATTATTTACGCAATGTTGCTTTGTTTTATTAAAAGCAAACGGAATTATTTTAGTTGAATCGTTTTATTATCAGTCATGTCAAGCATTTATTGCTGGAAGAAGAGTGTTGTACAAATGAGTGTTGCATGTTCACTTCCTTCATGACATGCAGATAACAAATTAAATTCTCCCCCCCCCCCCACCCAATGTTACTGAGCGTATGCATGTTTCAGGAATCCACTTTGTATAGTGTCTGCAGCCCATCTTGAGTTCGCTCCAGAATGAACACAAATAATCGATTGTACGTTTTTGGTAGCAGAGTGCCTTGTTGATATCCAAAATGGTTACAATAACAATGGCGGCCGTCGATCAAAGCCGCCCCCTCCTGGAAGACGGAGCCGATCACAAAATACATGCAGGACTCAAGAAACGCTGCGCACACAATAGTTTTGTGGAAAATGCACTACACATTTCTGCATAGGTAAGAAAAATCCTCTTTCTGAATGCCGTACTGCTGCGATACTTTCGTTTGGTACGGCGCCTTCTCTGCTGGACTTCCTGAAGACATACAGTGAAGCTATTAAGACTAACTTGTCTGAAGGATAACTCCTATCCTAACCGGCAGATATTCATTCTGTTTTTTTTTTTTTTTTTCATTTAGCACTGCCTGATGGTTCTCTACAAATTTCCAATTTACAGCACTATTCTGCGTCGTATAGTTCAAAATTTAACTTCATGATGACGTAGAAGGACCATTCCAAGGTTATTTAAACTAGCATCACTACATGTCCCCCGACCCATAGTATATGTATATACATTTTTTCGTTTTTCTTCTCTTAGAGGATTTGTAATGGTAGTAGACTTCTCCAGACTTTTGCATAACCCTGTTATATGCATTATACGGCTTGGTGAACACGCGTCCCAAATTTTATTCAAATCCGTTGGATCATATCGGAAATCTGGATTTGAGCTGGAATCGTAAAACTAGTGTTGGTTTATGGTTGTTGTTGTGATTCAGAAAGTTTTACACAGTGCATTCTGCAGAAAAAAAATTATAAGTCGTATAAAGCTAGTTTACAGCTCATTTTATAGATATGGCTGAGCGAATTGCACTTTTCTGAAAAGATCGCAAATGGTCTAGTAGTTCCGTAATTACAGGATCTAAATGGCCGGGTTTGCTGTTTTACATTGTTTTAAACATTGGTTTTATGCAACAATGCAAATTAACCAAAGCCAACCACCAGGCGTAGGGTATGATATGACGGCTTATTAAGACATGTCATGCTACTGTGTCGCTGCCCTCCAAGATTCAGTGATACCATTAACGTCCGTCCTATCCAGATAAAATATATGTGAGCATGGCGACCACTGGATACTTGTGTCTCTTACAGTTAATGTAGTTTGGGCGTTTTAAGTAAGGCTGTACCGAGCATATCTTCCTGCCGAGCCGACACCGAGCCGAGCGCTCAAAAAATGACTGGTACACCGACCATAACCGAGCCGATCAGTGATGCCGAGCAGAACCGAGCACCTTTATTAATCACAGGGTTCTGCCAGGAGTACCAGCTTTTTTCACATTTTCTCACATTCCAACTTTTCATTTTTTCCCACATTTTTCACATACCCGCTTTTAATTTTTTTCACACACCCGCTTTTCATTTTTCTCACATTCCGACTTTTAATTTTTGTATCACTATTTCTTTGTTTTCATACATTACACCAATTTCACAATTCTGTAATACATTTTTTTCTTTACCAATAACCATTGTAATTTCTCTGTAATTTCACTAAAGAGAGCGAAAGTTAATTCAAAGCAATTCCGGTAAAAAAAAAAACAATCAATTTTTTTTTCGTGTTCTAACAACAGAAATGCCTAAGTCATTCCGGGCCCAAAATTAACTTCCGGACAATTTGATTGTTTTATGCTTCAATAGTGCTTTTTGCCTTATTTTTCCCACAACATTTTCCCCTTTTATTTTACCACTGGCAAATTTTCACATTTTTCACACTGGCAGCATCCCAGTAATCAGCACTCGCTAAATGCCAAGCAGGCTTCAGATAGAACAATTCTTTTCACTAAAACAGCCTAGCGTAGCAGCAACCACAGGCTACTATTAGATTCGCACCCTGTAATTGATGACGTATCGACATATATGGTATGGCCAGTTAACCTGCTTTAACAACCATTATCATAACAAACAAATAATTTTCTTATGAGGTAAGTTACTTTCAAGCTAATAAAAGTTTTTACATTTGACTATTCAAAACAATTAAATTAGTGCTGGTGACACTAAAACTCTGAGGTTTTTCTTGATGAAGGTAAGTTTCTAACTTTTTATCAGGTTTCAGAGATGAGCGTAATGGTGTAACAATACTTCCAGTGGTACTAAACCACCAATCATGAGCACGTTAGCGTAAAAAAGAGCTTTCCGCTGTAATGCACTGCAGCGGTTATCCAGCCTTATATGAAAGCGAATGTCCGAAAAAGTATAAAAAAAAGTAGTTAATCTGTACGAATTACCAGCAAATTTAGTTGATATATTGAAATCTGTGGTTGTCCTTCAATCTTCGTGCTGCAAAAACACGCATAGAATGTAATCATCGCCAAAATGAAGCTCACGTTCACGGTCCATTGGTCACAGTATCGCGCGCCAGGACTAAACGCGTACCACGCTGCTCGGCTCGGTTAAATTGACATAACTGCTCGGTATACCGAGATTGACGATCATGCTCTGCTCGCTGAGAATCGGCTCGGCAGCTCGGTATCGGTACAGCCTTAGTTTTAAGGCATCTGAGGTAAACTAACAATACGGCAGAAAATGCTGAAACTACGTTTGATCGGTTGACTTGGGTCAGCTATAACAACCTAAAAATCACTGTAGTGACACGGCCAGGAAGTCGAAGTGTTCAAAATGGGTTCCGTTTCGGGTTACGGTTAACTTCCGAATAATGTTTCAATGCTGTTCCGGCTTTCTGACCAAATTTTGATTCGGTTAAATCGGTTTTAAACCGGTATTCAAAACCGGTTTGATAACCGGTTCAACACCGGTTTTCAATTATTATTTTTTTTACGGGCAGGATAAATGATATTTTGAGAAAGTACAAACTTGCTTAGAACTACAAACTTGATTTAAGGAACGATCGGTAGAAAGAATCCGTTTACGCTGCAATTCACCAGAAGTTGCAGTACCTCATACTATGTATTTAATAGGTTTTTCGTTACAAACACATTAAGACACTTCTTGCCCCCATGTTTGCACAAAACGCAACTAAATATGAGCTTCAATTTAAAGGTTTTACTACGATTTCCACATTTAAACAGTTTCTCACTGTTTTGTCACAGAATGTAAAAAATGCAGCAGAAAATCTCACAAACCATAACACGGCGTGTCACACTTTAGATATAATCAGCTTCTTGTCTTTTAACTTTAAATGTGCAACAGGTAATTGTAGATATGCCTTACCACAAATTGTACTTTCGAGGGTTTCTCTCCAGTATGAACATGGACTACCAACAAAATAATTGCACTAAGTGAGTAAACATTTTCCGTAATATTATCATACTACGTTCTTTTGTTTATAAAGTTGAACATCCTCATCTGTCCCATTCTGGCAATTGACTTGAAAGATTTTACTTTTTTAGTTGAAGCACGAGTGGCACATTACATAACACATGTCATGGCGTGCTTCGTAATCAAACTGCTTCGGGATTGGTTAAAAATAATATCGAAAAGCGTTTAGAATATAGATTAATAAATGTTATTCGTTTGAGAATTCCAAAGAATACTTTAAATAATTGAGAGCCCAGAAACAAGCTGTAAATGATACTGATGTTTTAAAAAGCACACATTACTAGCGCCATCTAGTTTTGAAAATTGAAAGTTTTGGTGCTTTAGTTCCAAGGGTGGTCGAGGCGAGTCTCTGTGCTCAGTCAAACGCTAGGACACCACCCTAATACACAGTCTGTTACTCATCGTTCCTACGGAACCTTTTATGCACTGACGATATTACCTGGTTCCGAATGAAAGGAAGCCACATCCACCTTAATTCAACACTACATTTTCGAAGTGTTCGCCTTGTGCTAAAGTAAGCCACTTCCACCTTAATTCAACACAAAATTGTCGAAGTGTCTGCCTTGTGCTGCAACACAATGGCGAAGCCTTTGATCAATATTTAGCCAAACTCCCTCAATCTTATCCAGTGTAAGTGTTTGACAGATCTCAACAATACATTGCCTTAGCTCCTGAACTGTTCCCCGGTGTTGTAGTGCTGCACCTAGCCTGTTCCTTAGATAGCCCCATAGGAAGAAGTCAGGAGGGGTTAGATCAGGACTTCTGGGTGGCCATTCTACTTCTCCTCCCCTCCAATCCACCTGCCCCCAAAGGTCTGATCCACCCACTCCCGTACATTGCGTCCAAAGTGGGGAGGAGCCCCATCGTGCTGATACCATACGGTATTTAAATGGGCAAGCGGCACTTCCTCCTCGATGGATGGTTGAATCTCATCTTGGAGCAGCTGTAAATACCGTTCAGCATTTAGTGGTCCTTCAATGAAGAATGGTCCTATCAACCGTGAACCCATACACCCGCACCAGACATTCGTGCAGGGATTATGTTGGTGGTGTCCCTCAATGTGTAATGAGGGTTTGTGATGCTGCATTCACGTGTGTTCTGTTTGTTACGTAATACATGTAATGAAATATTGGCCTCGCCAGTCATTGCCAGACTGCGTAGAAATGTGGCATCACCATCAATGGTTTCAATAGCCCATTGTGCGAATTGAAGTCATCTGTAATAGTCCTCCTCTTCAAGGTGTTGTGGAGTGGCGGGTTTGTATCAATGGTACCCCTGTTCCAGCATATGTTCCAGGTCCATTTACCCGAATTACAGGGTGGTGCAGCAGTTTAAAGATGGAATATGTGGTAAAATAAAACGAAAAGCACAGTGCTACAACGTATGTAAACTGCCGTAGCTTAGCTCTAATTAATATAAATCACTTTAATTACCCTTGTTGGAAAATCTTCATCTTTCATTTAAGCCTAATAACGTCTATTTATCCGAATTAGAACGGGTACTGCAGCTGTTTAAAGTCATGAATTGTATGTAACATGCTTTAACGTCCTAAAATAACTTGAATAACAAAATTCGGCAAGAAAGATTAATTTCACCAAAAATAGAACTTTTTTTAAGGAAATATTATTCTAAACATAATTGGTAACCAGTTAATTTTCAATCGGATGAACGGTTTAGACGCTTGAAGCAAAAAACCGTTTTGTTGTCGCCATTTTGGACGCCATCTTGAATTCCTCAAGGATGCCAAGGTGGCATCATTATGTTTGGAGTGGGTACATATTGTAGAACGTTTCTGCGCAAAAACATTTTGTGCAGACAATTTTGTTATGTTAGTCCAAAAATCGGCATTTGGCAACTGGACTAAGATCCGCACAAGTAATTTAAGGGATGCATATAGCAAGCCTCTATTAGATTGAACAAAGGTATTTGTTAAATGTGCTAATAAATTTAAGCACCCGTATAGGCCTACATTTTATAGCCCTACATTTTATAGGCCTACATTCATAGACCTATTTTTCAGTACTTTGTGAATCAGTCTGTTATATCAATGCAAGCATGATATGGAACATACGCGCTCATGCATAATGAGATGCAGCAAGTCTGTTGCTAAATGCATGATGTCATTTTTTATGTAAGTGACGTAATCGGGTCGAATCGGCCGCTAATCTATCCGATTATTTATGAACATGCTCATTTAGGAGACGTTTCCCCCTTTCAGCAATTAACCCTTCACCATTTCAAATATTAAGCAGTGAAAACTTGTATGGCTGCTGTAGCCTATGGGTTGACTTTGTCCATATTGGTCTTATCATTTGTCAGCCAAAAGACATGACGGGCATCGGTGTCGTTTTACGCATCTAGTCTTTTAGCGCTTACTTTAATTTCTGGTTAATTTTTCTCAATAATGATTAATGAGTGATCATGTGACTGATTAATTTTGATACTTAAAATCAAAAACCCCTAAAACCCAGTGCCCATTTGTAGTGATTTGCGAACCTGATTCCATAAATCTGTGACTGAATGCATGTGCAAAGTTACAATGGGTTATGAAGTCATCCGGGAGACAAACAGGCAGAATGACTGACAGACAGACAGACAGACACACACAGACAACACCACGTGATAAGAAGCTCATTTGTTCTGCTTTGTACAGCACGAAAAAAAATTAATCAAAAAAAGAATTAATGTTGACTTGAAAAATTTAATTTATACATTTTAGTCACGAAAATATAGAAAAATTAAAACGAGACCGAAGTAAAAGTCCAAAAAAATAATACACAATAAGAAAACTAGACACAGTCACAATCTTGCACAGAGATGAAATATGAATAATTTTGCTAATATTACAGTTGTGAAATCTAAAAAGTATTTTCATGACGTAAAGTAGGAAGCAGAGCAAATGATAGTCTCATCCGGTGCTGGTGACCAGGGGCCCCACAACAGGGGGGGGGGGGGGGGGTCCGGTGGCCCCGGGGACCCCCACCCCGGCCTTTAGGGGGGGGGGGGGGGGCAGGGTTAAAAAAATCCCCCCCCCCTTTTCCCAAATAATTAAGTTGTGAGGACCATGAGTAACATATTCGATTTGTGCTTATTGTGAATTTTTTTATGCTACCAACACACAAAATTACAATCCAACGGCAAAGAGCACGGAGCAAGAGCACTGCAATGCAAGCCCGTCAGCCTGTTAGGCAGGAAAGCCCTTTAAACGTAGCTCAGATGAATGAATGAACCTTCATCATCAATTAAATTCATCAATGAATGAAATTGGGGCCGACGAATATTTTACATAGATTTCCGTCGGGAGAGGGGGAGGGCTGCCGTTGTAGCTAGTCCCAGGTCCCAAATTTTGATGTGGGGGCCCTGCTGGTGTCTGCCCATATCCACAATGAATTTTGAACTCAATGTACCTCTCATATGTACATACATACCATTTAAATAATGTCTATGTCTTATTTGTGGTTTTAGCAGGGTAGAAGAATGTGTAGGTAGTGCTACTTTTACTCTCACAACGGTAAACATTGGGACGAAGGAAGTACCTGCTTTCAGCGATTTACCGCCAGAGGGCGCTGTCCTGAAGTAACAGGAAACGCAAAGCATCATGGGGATGAAAACTATTTAGCGTCACTAAAACAAATTGATCACGATAAGAATACAAAATTAATCGGCTTAAAATATATTGTAATTCAGATTAGGAGATTAAAATAATTTTAAGGAAGGTCCGAACTGGCTGATCATATATTTTTTTACAACCAACGTTCAATTTGAAAACAGGTTGTCGTTACGAGTCGAGCTAAGTATAACACATGGTTATGTGTTCTGAGAACGTCCGAGTAGGGGTCTCATCGGCCGTTCAGGCTGTAGCTTCATCCGTGGTTTACGTTTATTGTAACGAACTATATACAGTTTGAATCGAACACAGAATAAGTTCTTCAATTTCGGATGTTGCCCACGTACGAATATTCTTCTTGTTGCCGAAGGTATTGTCGCTATTACAATGGTTGCCATGGTAACGATGCTTTCAATTTGTATTTCAAGTTTCGCTTCTACGAGAACCTGACAAGTGCTGCCTTCTGGTGCCGTTGGTGGAAGCAGGTCTTTCTTTACCCTACGTTTTCATAAAAGCGTCACTACCTTCTAATCTTACCCTGGGTTTCAGGTTCAACAAATTTATAAAAGTTAGGCAATGGGTTTAAGGGATGTTGACTATCAACGTTAAGTAGACTTAACGAATCAGACATTAATAGAGGTCAGGGAAATTATTCAATTATTGTACAACTAAAAGCCCAAACAGGTAAAACGACACCTAAAGCGCTCGAATTACATTAAAAAAATAATTAATGGTTGAAATTGACGTTGATGGCATATTAGGTTTGACCACGGTCTCCCATGTTAAAGCCGAAATTTGGAAGCGTTTTTAAATTTGTCCGCTGTCATTCAACACATTCCACTGAAATTTGGCATATAAGCCTTATGGGACTTGGTCAACACGTGTTAATTAACCATCCTTTATTAATTTCCGATTTATCACATTGGAGATCTGGACTTCAGCTGGAATCGTGAGTTTCATTTTTGTCTTGGGTGGTGGTGCTGGTGCTGATCGTGGACTTGGGACAGGTTTATACAATGGTCTCTACAGACTAGACCATTTGTCGTAGAAAGTTGGTTCTTGGCTCGTTTGAAAGATCTACTTCCGGAGATGTGCCCTTTATAGAAGTCGAAATTTCAATTGGTCGTCCCGTTCCGGAGTTACAGGGCCCTGCACGATCAGTTTTATTGTTTTAAACATTGTGTATATGCAACAATGCCAATCAGCAAACGCCAGTCGCAAGGCGTAGATTGAAGATTTAACATGTGCTAACAATGCTGGTGAGCCAACAATTAACTCGCACTTTCAGGAAATGTGAGAAGAAGCAGTATCCTTATTACGAATTGGTTTATAATGGTTTTACGTCACTCTCCCGTGTTAAAGCCAAAATGTCTGTTGCCCATTTGGCTTGCCGTCCTGTATTACAAATAAAGCACAAAATCGCTGAAAGAGAGCTGCGGACAAACCAACTTCCGAAAGAAAGACTTGCACTGAATGAGCGAGCAAAGCGAGCGTTTGCAACGAGTACAGAAAACGAATTTATGTCAAAGTATCACGCATTAGAAAACAAAAACGAACTCGTTTGATGTTTAAGTAAGGTTTAACTGATCCTGAGTCAAAACAGCAAAGGAACACAAATAAACTTTCCTGTAAGGTTTCATATACCGCAGTGTTCGTGTACTGTTTAGTCCTCGTGAAACCTTACTGCTGTATTCAGCCATTAGACATGTAAAAAAAAATTCAAACCATACCCCAACTTTCAAAATTATTGTAAGATTAATGCTGCATGTAGTGCTACATACTCGACTACTTTCTGGGCTAAATTTGTTGGCATTATTCAAGCCAAGTCGTGTCCTTTCCGTTCATCATATTGATACATACACCACTTTTCAAAATTTCATATTTGAGGCTTCAGGATTGTGGTATTTCATTTTTATTTTCAACGACATTTCTAGTTTTTGAAGGAGTCGCATGAACCTTGAATTATTTATTCAGTAGGTTTATACTAAGCACATTAAGACTATGGCTTTTACGATTTGTCATCGATGTCGTTTAACCAAGTAGAATGAACTTATCTGACCTATCGTGTTCTAAAGTAAAAACTGTAAACAACAGTAAAGTTTCACGTTGACTGAACTGTACAGGAAAACTGCGGTATAAGAAA
>JAHWFP010038786.1:0-58895 GCA_023313725.1 Lithobius niger
TTTCGTTGTTTCACCAGCACTTAATGGCTACTCTGTATGTGTTTTTAGTGTAGTATGAAGCAGTTGAGTCGGCATAAAACAACAATGCAGTTACAACAATTACGACAACGGCGCAAATAAAAATAACAATGCATCATTGTGAACAACAATAAAATAAAATAAAAACGGTGGATGCATACGAACAATAATTTGATTCAAGAATAAGAATGCATCCATTCGAACACAGCGATGCAATATAAAGCAAAAATTTAATTTCTCTTGTGGCTGAAGCACGAAGCGAAATAAGCACCAAAGACGTAAATATCTGTCGATAAACACAACATCAACGATATAAGATTGAAGAAGTTTTGACATTGTAGGCATGCTTAACGCATCGCTTCGCATTAAATTTTCTTTTGTCAGGTCAGTGATTTTTGAGGCATCAAAGCTTCAGCAACGTTATGCAACAACAATGATGTATCTATGGAAACAACAACACGATATAAGAGTACCAAAACATCCATGGTAATAGCAACGTGATGCAAGGTAACCACGCATCCATGCGAACAATAATATGATGCAAAGAATATCAATGTATCCAAGCGAACAACAGCACGATTAAACAAATATGCATACATGCAAACAACGCCACAATGCAGGCGTAATAACGTATGAAAAACAGATTAACAGCTCAACACAATAGTAACAATTCAACAAGAAGAACGAGAAAGATAGTCCACAATTTGCTACAGCTAGCTAAAAGGTTTCGATAAGGTTTGGACTGCATTAGTTTTTCCATAAGCATTACCATAGATTAGGAAGTTAACTAGATATACCGTCTCACTTTTTCCCGTCCTACGCCAACCTCTGCGGTAGTTGCGGCTACTAATGCCTCTGCTAATGCTTTGCCTTCTGCTGCTTCGAAGGCAAAAGCATTGATATAGGTATTAGTAGCCACAACTACCGCTAGAGGTCCGCGTAGGACGGAAAGAAGTGAGACGGTATATCTAGTTAACTTTCTAATCTATGGCATTACGAACTGCTGTACAACAGTATTATGTTGCCATTTTTTGGGTGGTGGCACATACAAGGCTCTTATCTTCGTGTCATTTTTTTGTTTCAGTCGTGTTAGACAGTAATGAAAGACTTAAACTACATTTTACTTTTATTAACCCTTTGGTCTCTATCTACGTGTCATACTTACATGGGACTTTTTTTTTTATAAAGTCATACGTTTAATTGTGTGTCCAGGTCAGCTACGGGAATTGATCTTCCAACTTCATGGTTTACGTTCACTTCATGCTTAATTTCATTTTTTGCGATGTTGCCCTTATGTTAATGATCCGAGTAGGATGAAAAATGTATTGTGCGTGTCGTCTCCATCGGTTTTCTAAAGTTTACAAATTTAGTTTTTCTACAGGGGTTAATTATTACAGTGGCGTCTAAATAAATAATGGCATTGTTCTTGGTCTTTTCCATTGTAAATTTTAATGATACGTGAAATTCATGGGTGAAAAATGTAGGCTAGTAACCAGAAATAGATAAAATCGTATACAATGCTCCCACCCAGCATGGTGGCATCACCTACGTAAGAAAATCGCAACAGAATCTTAGACAAATAATCACAGCACATATATCCAATTTTAAATTAAGAAACGAAGCCACTTCCTTAGTAAAGCATTGCATTGCAACAGGAAGCTTTCCAGATCGGTTAAAGAGGGTCATCCTTTTCACTGAAAATAAACTTTGTTCAAGAATTAATTTGGAAACTGTTGTCATCCTTTCACACCTACCTCCCGTGCATAATCATATTATGCCTGAAATACATATATCAAGGCATACCTTCCACTGCTACACAAACTCTGGAATCTCCAAGTTTGTACCAAACAATAAAATACACCCACCCCCTTCCGCCACCAAAATCGTATTTAAACTCAAACACCAGCAACCTGACTTCACTTCTCCTCTGCATTCGGAGGGTTAAGGTCCATTGGTCCTCCTAATGCTTATCTGCCTTGCCCAGGTTAACCTTAGGTTCTTTTAAATTGTGTTTCTGTGTTTTATTTCCAACCGAAAATATTTACTGCCCTATGCTGAAGTTGTTATGAAATGCATTTTTTGACATATTGACGAAAGTTTTGTGTATGATTGAGCACTGCTTGGCTTTATTATTCTTATATAATTGAAGTGCTTGTTTACTTGAAGAGCCTTACATTTGGTATGATTTTTATGCTTTCATGCTTGTAAAATCAGTATCTGTATATCCTTGTGTTCTAAGGATATTAAATATTAATATGAATTGGAACTTCTATTGAATATTTAACAATAAATATGGGTTAAATAGATGTTCGGCTAGTCATAAATGTCTAATGGCTGCAAACAGCATGTGAGTCATTTGAGTCACATGAGTCAAATCAAAAACCAAAACTGGTAAAAGTGACCACCAAGCTCATATTGGATTGGTTCTTCAAAGAAGTGATCCCAACTCACCAAACCATTTGCCAAGTTAATCGTACCGAATAAAACTTTGGACGTTAAATGACAACTGGAACAGTGATACCAAAAGTAGCAATATTGTAGTTTTAATTTAACCTTTGAACTAGATAAGGTTTGCGCCGTTTTGCGCATTTTGGGCCATTTTGCACCATGTTGTACCATTTCGCGCCATACACATCGTACTACAGCAATTCGTCAAAATGTATAGCTCGAAGCCTTCATTTTATCTAGGTATCGGTGAATAACTACCCTATGGGATTTAACATGGGGCTGAACGGTCTAGAGGAAGAAGTAGCAACGTTATTGAGTGTCACATTTTGCAATGAAAGCCGCTTAGCTGACATTTCTACATGAGTTAATTTTTGCTCTCGATTTTAACACAATTTAAGATTTTTTACCGCATTTTTAGTTTTTGTCCAAGTATCTGAAATGTGCCTAACTATGCTTCAGGGTATTAAACACTTATGCTCAAAGGGTTCAAAGAGGTTTAGTGAACGTTAATCACTCATGATCACACTATGGCGCCGTGCTGCAATGGTTTCCCTAAACAATTGAATTGATGTCATGTTTGTTACCTGTCCGATACAATAGTTCACATCCTCAACAATAGAATTGATGTAACGTTTATACCCTAACTTTGCGCGGCGTGTGCGTAGATAAACAATGCAACAACAACCATCCAATCAAGGCTAACAACTGTGTTAATTTTAATCTAACATGAGTACAACTTTGTCGCTTTTTGTAAAAAATGGCATTTTCATATTTTCAATTATTTATAATTACTAGGATTTAGTATTTCATTTTCTGAAGAATTGTCCAATCGTGAATCAACCCTGTTATCATGGATTTAATGTATTTGCCATAGTTTATCGAGCAGCCAACTTGACTGCTTTTTAAAACTGATTTATGTAAACTGTAAACGAATAATTATATAATAGCTTTAACGAATGCCAATGCTCCCCCAGTGTTTGAGTAGTGGATTTGCGTCTGTCATTTTACACAATATCTTTGAAATCTTAGAAAAATAATCTCAACAATTTCTACAAGGTGAAACAAACAAATGCCCAGAAAGAGACCAATTCCTCCTCCAATATCTGAGAAAAGAGAGACATAGGTATAAACCTTCTGCTCACTTATAATCTGAACTCTATTATCACTCATAACAATGCCGAAGAAGAAGGAATCGTTGTCATGATGTGGCCACTGTTCATACGTTTCGACTGGGTAAGAAACATCTTCACATCTACCTGGACATGCACATTTACTGGTCTGATCTGGAGCCAATGCTTTGCTCGTAGCTAAAAATACTTCCTTGAACTCTTCTGGAGCAACACATTCTGGAATTCGGTCTGCCTCTTCAACCATGTAAGGTAATCTGCGTAAAAAAAAACTAAAAAACTTAATAAATTAGTCTAACCGGCATAAAATAAAGTTTATTTTAATTAAAAACATGCAAACACACAACGTGCACACATACCCTTCAAGAACAACATTTCACCACAACTTTCTGCACCGAAATCATGCAATACAAAGCTTAAAACATGTAATTAAGAACTGCATTAAATTTTAACATTTAAATTTTTGTTGCTGGATATCAGTAGCTGTTTAGTGTGCTAGTGTTGCGTTTCTTGACATGACTTTTTAAAATTCGAATTGACTTCGTAAGGTCCTTTAACATGATAACAATCTGAAACACGAAATCACTTAACAGATTATTGTTGTAAACTGAAGTGAAAAGGCAGACTTTACTTTTTAAACCTCCATGGGACCTGTAGCTATACCAGCCAATGAAATAGTCTCATGCAGCGGAAGTCGGGGTTTATATTGGATGAACATTACTGTACATGTCACGGTTTCTCACTTCACAAGAAAAAGTGCTCCCGTGATCAGCAAAGAAAAACAAAGCGAGTTAGTATTAATAAAGGAGACAATGGAGGAGGCGAGTTGCATACATTGCTCGACTGCCTGCTCAACAAAAAGCAAGGTGCTGAGGTGTTCCTTGCCTAAGTGCAGTAAATACTTTCATATTTCTTGTGCTAACTTTTCAAAATCAAACTATAACCAGGACCACAACTGAAACCACAATGCCAAAAGTAAACTACACTCTTCGAAACAATGCCAGTGGATTCCTGCCCCTACGTTTTTTTTATGCGTAAGAACCAGAACTTAATTGAAGCAAGCAGTCTGCGGTCCTTGTGAGGTTACACAATACACTAGTCCGAGAAAGAAAGAAAAGACAACTGCCCCGACTGGGACTCGAACCCAGGACATCCCGTTTACTAGCCGGGCGATCTAACCACTGCGCTACCGGGGCGGGTACTGGCTACAAGATCCAGCCGAGCTAAGTGGCTGTTCAATCTTTCTCAGTGGTGACCTAAAGATCACAAACATACATACAAGGAGGGAAAGCAACATTGCTTCTTGGCCTCCACACTAGAAAAAATGCAAGTAGTAAATAAAGAAAGAAATCACAAGGTAAAGGGTAAATGAAGCAAGCAGTCTGCATTAAAGACTGTCCTTGTCAGGTTACACAATACACTAGTCCGAGAAAGAAACTGGCAAGACAACTGGCCCGACTGGGACTCGAACCCAGGACATCCCGTTTACTAGCCGGGCGCTCTAACCACTGCGCTACCGGGGCGGGTACTGGCTACAGGCTCCAGCCGAGCTAAGTAGCTGTTCAATCTTTCTCAGTAGTGACCTAAAGATCACAAACATACATACAAGGAGGGAAAGCAACATTGCTTCATTTACCCTTTACCTTGTGATTTCTTTCTTTATTCAGAACCTAATTATTTCTAGTCCACAGAAACGACGCGTTGTTCATTGCCATGGTGTGAGTCGACAGTCTTTTCCCAGATTTTCAGTGTTTTCAGCTGTTTTTCAGACATCCTTAATCGACAGTAGTGTTGATACGCAATAGCTTCTTTACTGTGTGCTACTTAAAACGACTTAAAACTACTTATTTGCTGATTATCATGGAACGAAACTCGGATCACCATTCTATTTATGTAGTGTATATTGCTCTCCCATTACGTCAGTTGCTACTGCTTCTAGTGACGTCACCCGTGAATGCTCCACGGGTGTGTTCATCCCTATTATGTAATAGCTTAACCTAGTCAGCTGTCTGTATCAGCTGACTGTATCAGCTGACTCCTATCACATATATAAACCAATGTTGCCGATCAATAAATGTCTCTTCCCCTGGTACTCATGTTTATCACTTCTAAAAAAAGTAGGCTGCATTCAGCTTAGGCCTATTTTTTACAATGGCGATGATAAGATGGGATTAGTTAGCAATTAATTTTAGATTCCCCTTATCTGTCAGCTCTAGCTTCAGTCTTAATGGTTAGCGAATTTTTGTATTTGGCTAATAGATTAGTCGTTCGTAAGGATGAATTTAAATTTTTACTAACTTTGCTACTAGTTTGTACAGCTTGAGATGATTCTAGCAATTTCTAGTTTAGTCCGGAAACTAGATTTAGAAATTTTGAGTAATTGCTATTTTTTTCTTTAATCTTGTGTGTTATGAACATTTGACGAATAATTTTACCATGGTCATGTCCTTTGGGATGCAAAGGCATCTGGTCACTTCCCATACTAGAAAAAAGATTCCAGATGATTTAAATCGTGATTAAATTAATCTTCGAATGTTCAAATTTGCCATGCACGCGATTGTTTGTGGTGTCCGTTTTTAAGACTGGTAAACGTTGCTTACTGCAGTTTTTGCCATATGCATTCACGCTTGGTGTGTTGTTGAAAGCCACTAGTGTTAGTAGGTTAGTAACTTTGGCAATATTTAATGTTGTTAAATGCGTGAGTTGTTGAAGTTCCTTGTTAGTGATTAGTAAATGTGTTAATTGTTGAACGCGATATAAATTGCAGTAAGAGAGTAAATAAATGTTTTGAACGCTACTTGTGTGATTTATTAGGCTAGTAAACTTGTAAACTGTTTTGAACGCAATTTAAATTATAGTATGGTGGTAAATGAATGTATTAAACGCAGGACTAATAGTTTAATAAGCTAGTAAAAGAGAATTCGGGAGGGAACAGAGTAAATATTAAATTAATTTTGAATTTATAGTACGAGTAAGGATGAACTGACTGCATTTGGGTTTTCATAAACCTTGAAAATTTAAATGGATTTTTCCATTAATGTTAAGAAGGGACATAACCTGGTTTGAAATAATTTTTTTGAATTCTGGTTAGTGATAGGGATTCAAAATGGGAGACTCAAAATGGGAGTTCGCTGCCATCTAAACTTCAAACGCCACGTCCGCAGCTGTGGTTAAGCTAGCAAAAGCATGCCACTGCCAATATTGCTTGCATTGTTCACAATTATTGCAGAGTATCTTTCCGAGAGTTAAAATATTAACAATAAAGTATTTCCAGTTCCAGTTTGCTTTATTGAGGCCGTAGCCAAATGCCATGCGCCCCAAATCCACTAAGAATACAACCCACTAAGAATACAACCACCTCCACAACCACAATCATCAGGAACGACAGTAATCTTACATTATAAACCAAAGTCTCGTGTCAGAAAAGAAGCACCGCAACGACCCCGAAAAGGGAACAATGAAAACGTGCGAGTGTATCAATTCTTTGGCTTGAAGTCGAAACTGCGACGTTGTTGCCCTGAAAAGAAGTTGAAATTGGCACATTGTTGCCTCGACTAACAATTTGCTGTGCGCGGTCATCGTAAAGGCATGTCTTAAATGACGTCACGCACAAAAGAAACTTATTTTTCACAAGGTACAGATTGCTCAAGTCAAAGCCATAAACTGGGAG
Organism: Lithobius niger; assembly: GCA_023313725.1. Lineage (NCBI taxonomy): Eukaryota > Metazoa > Arthropoda > Chilopoda > Lithobiomorpha > Lithobiidae > Lithobius > Lithobius niger. Next base: position 7,264 of record JAHWFP010038786.1, read on the forward strand.
CGGGAAGGAGGGCCTGGAGGATAAATGCCAGTGTGTGTGTGGAGGGGGTGGGGGGGGGGCAGTACGTCTGTTAGCCCTGCTCCTTAAAAAAAAGATTGGGAAGGTGGTGGTGGGGGAAGGGAGCAATGCGTCTGTTACCATTAAACGACGCTATGCACAGTTATTTTTCACACAGTATGGATGCACAGTGGCGCTGTTTTAAATACAGAACGTAGCAATTTTGGTGTGCCAAATCTCGCCAACTGGGCTAGGGAAAGGGAGAGGAAGGAGCAGTATTTAATTCAACTACGAGTAGCAAAGAGGAGGTAGGGAAATAGATGGACGGGCAGCTGTATAGGAAGGGAACGGAGAAGGGAGGGAGAAAATGGGAGAAAAAAGGCAGGAGAGATGGGATGGGAGGGAGCAGATGGAGGAAAGGGAGAGTAATACCCACCAGAGTGTACGTTTAGGCAACAGTGAGCGAAAACTGGGAAACAACCACGGCAAAACAAAACCCTGAGCGAAGCCGGGTAGGACTGCTAGTTTACAATAATCAAAAGATACTATAGATCCGCGGCTCCCTATGCCGTCTCCTACGACAATGTTGAAGCACACACCTCTAGCACAAACTACATATGAGACCGCTAATTTTAAAAAAGTTAGGATTGTCACAATTGTAGGTCAAACGATGTTGGCTTGACCGATGTTGGGTGTGAAGACAGCACTGTATAATTCATAAGTGATGACGGTAGAGAAATTAGCCTATTGCGTTCGAGATTAAGCCATTCATTCTTGCAACACGTGTTAAGAGTTTATTCTTGAATATCGCTGCTCGCAGGGTGCACATGGACCTGTGGATAGGCTTTAAATGCGCGGTTTCCATTGCAAACCAGGAATCTTGAAATTATTATACGAAGGCATCGTATTGTTCCATGTTGCCCTGTAAACACGTCGTCTGCTGTTGCTTTCATTCTGTATAAACAGTTCACTGATTCTACGGCGATTTTAGATTTCACATCTGGGATGCCCATTGATAGTGTAAACACCCGGTTTGATCGTCATTTTGGGTGAATTTCTTCGACCATTGTTTTTCACATGAAACGAATGTAAGTCATTAACGAATCCTTTTGTGTTTTCCATTTGCCTGCCTTTATCTAATGGTTAAATGCGATAATCAAATGTTATTATTTCGTTGAGTTACATTGAAAAGATTTTTAGCTGTCAGGAAGCAACGATGATTTATTTTGACCGTTTTTAAAAGTTCACTTGATTACCAGCAGAACAGTGTATGGTTCGTTGGAATTCCTTAATTATTCAGAACTCCAAATTTACAATGGCGAGTGTTAGATAGATAAATTAGAAACATCGTAATTTCTTGGATTGTAATCGGTCAATTTATGGCAAATTCGAGATCAGCAATACTTTTGGGGTTACCTAGCAGTGTGGCAAATTTCATAGCAATCTGCCTTTTATGGGCTCCACCCATACTTCAAAAGTGCAACCAAATAACCAACCAGCAGACCAACCTACCAAGCAACATTTTTCAATTCCGTGTCCGTTACAGACTACGCTGCGCTCGGTTCGCTCACTCTGGTCCGCCAATAAAACTCTTAAATGTCTTAAATGTCTCTTAAATGTCTTAAACTAAAACTAGTGTAAATAAAAATTTTAATATTTTAAAATATTTTAATAAAAATTAATTCAGGATCCTACCTACCTACACTTTGTCCTCACGGAGTCAATAATACCCCTTTCCAAGCACCGTACAGTACATGATATGTGGTTACTTAGCCCCACACAAGGTGATTGCCACCTGTTAAGCCTTCTTGTCTGAAATATAAAGATACTTTTCACTTTTAAAAATTTAGCTTTCTGAATGAGAATTTAACTTAACTATCACCAGATTTAGCATTAAACTATTTGCTCTGTGAACAGTCACCTTTCCCCATCTCAAAAACTGGAAACAAAAAAAAAAGAAAATACCACAAAACTTCCCTCCCTGTATTGTTGCACTCAGACTAAAATTTTATATATGGATATAAATAAGGCAAAAACCTCAAATTAAATAAATAATATGAAATAAATGAAATAAATAATATAAAGTGATGGCACTGGCAGCTGGAATGTCCTTGTGACAGTTATGTAATAATGCTTTCGGGTTTCTGTACTTATCAGTACATAAATGATGACTTGGAGTAGAAATGTTTAACTTCACTGTAGTCTGTAGATATGAATATTATTTCGACCTGGTTTGTTTTCATTCCGATCAGAATTCGTCGATTTAGAATTTATGACCCATACCCATCTTGCAGAAACAGGTGGCAAACAATTTGTTTATTTATGTATTTAAATTTTTGTTATGACGGCTAATGCAATGACACATTTGCTTGTTATTTATATTTGTCATAGAGCAAAGCTTTCGGGGAGCTACCGTTTCAACACTCAAACTGACAAACTCTGTGTTGCTCTTGATTGTATGCTGCTACAAAAGCCCAAACCCTGCAGCAACTCTTACTTAGAGTTGCAAGATTTACTAAGCAGAATACTGACCAACCAAAAGAATAAGCTTGTGGTTTTACTTAGAGACTTCAACTTTTCGGACATCAACTGGCACTCTTCCGCCTGGTTTTTCTGGAGAGACATTTATTACATTATTCCAAGAACGTACTCTTCAATAGCGTGTGGAGTTTATGACAAGGCACAAGGTTGTTATCAGACTAGGTAATGATCAGACCCAGGGAGATGGTTATCTCCCTGGGTCCGATCATTACCTAGTCTGATAATTCCTTGAGTTCGAGCAACTTCCCTCACTAAGTGACCAAATTTTTGCTGTGTTACACAGGGTACCCTTATTGCTATCAAAGAAAGCGTCACGAACGATTGCATACAAACTACGTGACTAACAAACTATTAAGCAGGACGGAAAGCCAAATGGGCTAGAGATGTGTTAAATTGATACGGATGCAAATCTATTTACGTTGCCTTTTGGACTTAGATATACTATATCAGACTGCCTGATCAGAGAATTTAACCCACGACCTTCGAAACCAAATGTTGTGGTCCTACCGCTGACCCATACTGACATGGCCTTTATAAAGTACATAAAGGAGACGTCCATACGCAGCATTTAACATGCACGCATCTACATAATTATGAACATACACTTTTCCAATCGCCGCAGGATGAATCCTTTCTTTGTGAGCCAAACACGTACGGAACCAAAAGGAACACACAATAAAGCGTGAAAAAAGAGCTGCCTATGCACGTTTCCTTTTTGTACTTTATAAAGTCCGTGACTCATGACTTATGACTCCATGACTCAACGGTATGGTCCAGTATGGCTTAATTTTGTATCAAAAGTCAAGGGTTAAATTACCCGCTCAGGCAGTCTGACATTTAAGCACAAAGACAACTTAAAATAGGTTTACATCAGTATGCATTTAAGAAATTGTTATCAGTATGGTATCAACAGAATCAAATTGTAAATTCGATTTTGAAGGGTTTAATAGTGAAAACAATGGGATGTCCTACACCATTTTTAAAAAAGTGTATGCAAGTATTGTACCTGAAAAGAAACGAAGAAGACAAAATTGTCTTCCTAGATTTACTTAATATTTTCTGTACACACGTTTCTCGAACTGAAACTCATTGGTACTTTTACGACTGTCTGCTGTAAATACATCGTTGAATGAAATAATAAAAAATTACACAGTAAGCCTTTTTCATATATTTCATTTAACCTTCGAACTATTACTCGGTGGGATTAGCCTGGCGAAAGAGCTTGGCATTTCATACCATGCCGTCACACGGCCGAAACGCTTAGCGGGAATCCTTAACAAGTTTTGTTTTGGGGTAGATACTATTTAGATCGATTTATGTCTATTTATTCTAATACCAATGAGTCTAATATTAAGCCGAATATAACACTGAAATGCTACCATTTTCTCCATAATTCGTAGCAACTAGAAGTGGCTGATGTCAAATGATTAAAGATGACGGCTGTGCCACTTTCAGTAGTACAGTACTCTTTAATACAAATGCCTCTATGCATCTGTATGGGACGAATTGACACTGAACAATTATTACGGTACAAACACATCAGAAACAAGACATGCCTAAAACAGGAGACAGGTGCCAGGAGACAGAGCTGCCTCCTGGAACTATTGGATGGTGGGTCGATTATATTTGTCGTTCCTAGTATTCTCACCATTTCCTCCAGTATCTGCTCCAGGATGACGGGATGAAATGGTGAAGATACTACAACCGACAAATATAAAAGACCCACCATGCATTAGTTCCAGGAGGCAAGTTCTGTCCAAGATCAATAGGTACATGTGTGGTGTCATGAGTCTGTACCCAATATGTAAAGAGGAAATTTAAAATGTGTTTTCATGGAAATCTTTTTGCAACTTGAGCATTACATTAGCGTAGTTAGAGTAACAATGACAAATAGAATGGCATAGAAGCCAACAATCTGTACCATTAAGAAACGAAATGTTTCAGTGCGCACTGTTGCGAAGTTTTTGTTGGTTCCACTGTTTTTCTTAAATTCTATGGAAAGTCGCAAACATAAACTCAAACATTATTTCATTCATTAACTATTGATAACGTACTTATTATACTCACCTCCTCAATTCGGTGATAAACGATCTGCTGCTTTCCAAACGATGAGAATGCACCATTAAAGGCAATAATATAGCGTATTAGAGGTGTTTCTTCTCTTTGGTGTACCATGTACTGCATACAAAAACATTGAAAAATTGTCAACGTAGTTCTACATACTTCCAGACAATAGTGAACTCAAGCTACAAACAATTAGACTTTTAGTTCTCTATATTGCTGTTTTGGCAAACATTAGTACCTAGTAATTTAAGATTGTATGTGTGCTAGAACTGCTGAGTTTGCAACCCGTTCATTTCTGGAAGGGACGAAAGCCCACTAACACCTATCCCAGTAAAGTTAGGGGTTTAAGATCTGAGGAGCCTGAGTAAGTGTAATGGGATTTGATCTATATGTGAAGATGGGTTCATGTCATTTTGGAAACGGCTAACTGCAGCCAAGTTGAGGCTTTGTCGGAAGATGGTGGCTTTGTTACTTGAAATGGCTTCTTCTGAAAGGGAACTCCATGCTGGTATCACCCACACCGGAAAGAAATTTCACTTACACTCAGTTCTTGGAACGTTACTGACAGCGACAGTGGACAGAGAGTCGGGTACAATGGTCAAATAGAAGGCAAATTTTTTCCAAACAGCGCAGAATACAAAACATAAGACTGAAGTGTGATTTCCATCTGTGCAACTGTCACATTGATTCTACTTAACTGGAATTTATGGAATTAATATTGACGTTACATCATACCCGTGTATTGCTCACCCTATGTCTAAGATAATAGCAAACAGAAAATTGTACAGAATGGAAGATACTCATACCTGTGCATTGTAAGTTAGAGCAGAATGGCAGAACTTAAACTTTTCATATGAAGTGCATTCCAAAACCTGCTTCACCCTCCCATGAGTAACGAATGGACGTGGTCCTACTCCTTTTCTGCCCAACAATCGGTGTTAGGTGTTTATGAGTCCTTGTACTGTTAAATAGTCGAGGTAGCATGTATTTACACGTATTTCGCTCAAATCGATTAAACATCAGCTCAAGAAGCAAAGTTTCTGTCGATCTGCAAACGACTAAGATAGAACGAATGGACTAGAAAGAAGTGGTGGTTTCTCTGCAGTTTACTGAATGGAACATTCTGCGCTACAGTAGAAAGGTGGTAAAGGTGGTGGCAAATGGACTCTTTTCTGATCATGAAGGCATGGATTGTAACACATTCCCAAGCTAATCTGAGAATACAGAATGACTGCTTAGTTTTGCTTTTAGAAAGTTAAGTTTTTTTTTTACAACTCATTCAAATAACAATTATGAATCGAATTTTGATACATGCGAAGCACTGTAATTAGTAGTTTTTTCCTGTATTTTTTTATTTTATACAATTTTCGTTTATGTTATGGTATGGTAATTTATTAATTTGGTACATTCTATGGACTGAAGCATAAAAAAGTTTGCAAAAACACTACGACAAAAGTTTTTTTAAAAATTAACTTTAAAATACATAAAGCTATTATATTCGTAGATATTAATTTGCATTACATGTTAAAATTAATAAAATATGTAATACCAAAGCAAATGCCGTTTAATTTGCATTAATTCATGACAAGTAGGTAACACTATTGGAGACTACCTCAAACCAGACCTCTAAAACATGACTAAACTGGAAAATTGCTTAGCTCGAGGAGATCCCGGTATCAACAATCTGGACAAAGCCTGTAAAAATCACGATGTTGAGTATAATTAACTGAACAAAAAAACGGCTTCACCGTTTAGAAAAAAGGATTAGAGCTCGTATGCCCATACACACAGCTGTCAAGGAACACAAATAAAAACAGATTCGAGTTCACTCGAACGCAACAAACTATAATTTGAACTCTAATTCCAGGTAACAAGGATAAGTTTTACTCAATGGTTATGTCAGAAAGTGAACACTGTTTGTTTTTGAAATGTTTAATGTTTGTGCATTTGCATGCACTTAATTTGTGAATTATACTGGCTTTTTCAAAATTTGTCTGCGTTTTACATTTTAAGTCTGATTCTTGTGGTGTACCCAATGAGCTGTGACGTTGGTCACTTACAGTCATGAATCATTAATTTTCTATCCTTTATCCCAAGCACCTTTTTTTTTAATCACTCTACTCTAAATTTTTTAGAATATACATGAAATTCAGTAGAGCTAGCATGTTCCGAACTTTGACCTTGTCTAGCAGCTTACCCATTGCCAAAATCATGTATTTTCTATCACCATCTGGCACATTACCAAATCATGTATTTCTCCTCAAATCCATGTATCTTCTATATTTTCTATCTATCATTTATTCACTTCCCATGTATTTTCTGCCACAAAAAACAGTGCCAAAAATTTGAGGGTGAGCCATGATGTTTGGGATGTGATATAAGGAATGGCTGCGTTCAGTTTCATTTGGTGGGTGGGGATTTCGGGAGAAAAGGAATATAATGTTGCTCTAAAGTCGACGGTTTAGGAGATACGGTGATTTAAAGGAAAGTTACAGGTTGAAAAGCCCGACGATGGTCGGATGGTTTTTCATCGGATGGTTCGATGTCATATTGTTCATCGTTGGAAGTGATGTCATTATGGTCACGTGACCTTGCCCTTTGACCCACGAGAAACGTGAAGCGGGTTTGGCACGCAGGAAGTGGGAAAGCACTTTTACACCCCTGACCAGATGGATGAAATTCAGCGCACGGAAAGCGGGAAACGTTCATCCAGCGTGAATCGCAAATTCACACTACCCAGATCGATTAAATCCATCACTTGGGAAGTGCCCAATTTTTGCTGTAAAAAGGCGGTTTTAAGCCCCTGTCCAGATGGATGCCGTTTCCTACGCGGGTACGAGGATCGCAATATTTATCCCTTCATCTTAGTAATCAAATGCACTGTCCTGAGGTGAAGCTACTGTGTCTATGAGACAAGTATTACTGCTATATCAAGGACTTTAATCGTTTGACTCATACTGAAAATACAAGACACGTTTTTCTATAATGCGTTTCTCCATTTCGTCACATTGACGCTTTAAATGAACACCTGACTGTTTGCAATTCTTACAAAGTGTAACATACAGTTATGCACGACAAACCATTCGTGGAATTTACGTGCTACGATAGACAGTCACGTCATCCCTACATCATCTGCGCATATTTTGAAACTATATTAACACCCGTGAATACTTTCCGGGGCAACCCATCGAGTTCATTTTCTCTTAAAACACAATCTCACCTCTGTTGTTGATTTGCCTATGTTGTCGTTAATCCTAGTGGTGAGGTTCATTCAAAACGTATCTGCAGGAGGAGGATGAGACTATGATAACCTGAAGGAAGCGGTAAAAACCAAGTTTTTGCCACTGTCCCTGGTTTTCCCACAACTCAACAGTTGTTGAAGAGAAATGGCGTTTATATGTACGATTATATGACCGATTTTAGTAAGTGAGGAAATGCAGCAACCACCCAAAAATGCTATTTATTCACATTTACTAACAGTCACATTACGGACGAGGATTATCTGTACACCCATCCCATTTGGGAAGCAACTAATTGCGCTACACTAGGTCCTACCATGACCTGTGCATTTTAGTGGATGCTACATTGCTGGCTGACTGTTTCGGACATTTTAGGACCAATTGTAAGAATCAGTATCGGTTGGATCCCTGTCATTTTTACATATTGCCTGGATTAATTTGGGAGGCCTCATTGCATATGAGTGGGGCTAAGTTGGAGTTGCTTACCAGTGTTGACATGTACAATCTATTTAGTAAGGGGAAGTTGGGTGGGGTTTCCATTATTCCGAAGTGGTATGCCAAACTGAACAGTCCTCTTTTAGCAGACATTGACCCGACTAAACTGACTACTTACATTGTATACTACGAGGCAACAAATTTATACGGCTATTGTTAAGGAAGCCGTTACCCTATGCAGACTTTAGGTGGTTAACTGTAGAGGAGGTATCATTCTTAAATGTACTAAATTTCATCGAAGATAACACAACTGGTCAATTGTTACAGTTCGACTTGCAGTACTCAGATTTATTGCATGATTAACATGCTTATTATCCCTTAGCTGCTGATAACAAGGAAATACTGTGTGACATGTTGCCACCATTTCATGCAAACTTGCCTCCACCTATTAACACCTCGTCTCATGCACCCATTGTCCCTTATTTAGGTCCTTATTTAGGTCCTCATTAAAGTCCTGTTTGCTATCAGAGGAGTCAAGCTTATTACCCAAAGCATGGAATGGTTTTAATTAAAATTAACATGGGGATCAAGTTCACAGAACGAGTGTGGCTTAAACCTTTTATTGATTTCAATACTGAGAAGAGAAAGGATACTACGAAGGAGTTTGATAGGAACTTTTGCTTTATGGTAAGAGTATGGAGAATGTAAGTAAACGAGTAAACATTAAATTGACTGTTGACGAGGTCACGGCGTTAAGGTCGATGAATTTACCCTCCTTGGAGTATATCATCATATTGTGTCCTGACTTGGTGCTCTTTAAGATGCACAAATTTAAGGTAATGTTAGATAGACCCATGCAGATTGGTTTTTTTTGGGGGGGGGGGGGGATTGGAGCACTCTAAACACGAAATGTTCGAATCTCAATATAATTTTATGAAGGAACTATATAGGGACATGTGTCGCCTCCTACTGTCCGAACCAGACAGCCTTATGTATGAAGTCGAAACACCAGACATTTATGCAGACATGAAAACCTGCTTGCATTTGTTTGACACCAGCAATTACCCTACGAATAAATTTTGGTATAGCGAACACAATAAGAAGGTATTAGGTTCCTTTAAGATGGAACAAACGGTGCACCTGTCTCCAAATTTGTTGGTCTGAGGTAAAAAATGTATTCCTTCGATTGTTGTGGATCTGTTAGAACGTTGGCAAATGCATGCAAATGAACGTCTTGAATGATATTGTGACATACGAAGACAATTTAAGTAGTTTAGTTCACATAATCTAGTTAAATAAACAAACCACCCTTTCCTATGAACAGGCTTCCATTCATGGCTTTAGACACGAGTTGTTTACAGTATTTCATAAAAGAATGAACTTGCCTGCTACGACGGGAAATGCTATGTGCTAGGTGGTGGTGTACAGACCCTGCCTTACTTTCAATATCCCTTTAAGGCTTCCCTTTAAATTTGTCATTGGTACTAAACCGTAACATCACTCCAAAACGTCACTTTCGGACACTCAAGTACACCTTGACGTCACATCGATGACACTCAGGTAAAATGAGACGCAACTTATGGTAGATCCAATAAACCTTGACGGTACTCCCCTAAACTTTGACGCCACTCCAGAACGTCATTTCCAGGCACTGTGGTAAACTGTGACGTTACTCTGATAAATCTTGACTTTACTTCCGCTCATTCTGGTAAACTGTTATGTCACTTCTAGTCGCGCTGGTAAACCATGACATCACTCCAGTAAATTGTGAAAGCACAATTGCCGACACCCAGAAATTCAAGGCACGTCGCAAGAGTCATTTCCAGATAGCAAAAATACTCGAACTGCTAACAAGAGGCATCCCTCAACGTGATATGTTCAAGGAGCACGGTACACATTTTTCCTTCCAGGAGACAGGGGAGCACCTAGCTACCGTGGGGGGGGGAGCTGTACTTCTGGGGCCCATATCACGTTTTCTCTCTAAGGAGAATATTTTACAGTCTTCTAAAAAATACAAGTCTAATTTCTCTGTGCATCTAATTATTGACGGCAATCAATTTTCAGACCTTATGTCTTGTTCATTCTAAGTTTGATGCAAAATAGGTCATCCCTTTAGCAGCCAAGTTTTTTCATTTCATATTGCCCAAACAATAACTTTTAATCAAACTTTCCATGAAACAGTTTTTACAGCAGTTTTTATGCGTATTTCAGGGTAAACAATTCAAACTACAATGACGAAAATAGCCAATTGAATCGTAATGTAATTATCTTCCATTTGTTGCTACTCTCTCTATTGTAGGTTCTTTAGATCTGTAAAAGTAAAGCGACGCTCACACGCACATTGTACATTTTGAATTATATGAAATTGTAATGTTGTGAAAATATCATCCAATCTACAAACAATGTATTTATCGACTTATTGTGGATGGCATTCCATGTTATAGCTAGTGTCTCATGTTTTAGCTAGTGTCCCTTTATATAGGTAAAGATATGGTTTCAACTGAAAATGTGGAATTAAATCGCAAATTGCCTTTTTACTATTAGCTATCATGTAGTTGAACTAAGTTCTGTTATCTATATTGTACAATGGCTTTCTTTAGACTGCTTTGATTTTAAACATGTAGTTATTTTAGTACTAGATCTGAACTCCAGAGAGCATTCAGCACAACGGACGAATTTTAATGGAGCTATAAATAATACCCCTTCATTAATTTCAATAAAGAAGATCTCGCAGCTGAGCTTTAACAAAAAAATATTCATTCATTTAAGTTTAGATTTTCACATTCTGTAATCTGGCCTGCAAATTTGTAAGTTTCTGCAGAAATTGAAAATGGTTTTCTTTCTCTGCTAGAATGGACATGACGTCCGTTAGTAGACAGCCTTTACTGTTTCCATTCTACAGGCAAAATAGAACACTGCTTTAGTATTTTAATATTATATAAGGAATTTAGTTTAAGTCTGACGTCGTTTCACCCTGCGTAAAAACGCAGTAGCAAGCAGCCAATTTAATGAAATAAGAAACACAAATTGTAAACCTCAAATTCCAAAACACTGTTAACATTATCTTCTTTTCTACAAAATCTCTTTCCTATTTCGCCGAGACTTACTTGCCACATCATGTATTCGTCTTCTTTCATCATTAAGGCAGTTACATCTATAGCAAGATGAGTAAAATGTCCCAGGTGTGGTATTTCCTTTTCTGTAACAAATAACAATTAATACAAACACCAATAAAACATAAAGAGGACGATGCGGAAACAAAAAAATAGCGGATCTTTAATAAATCTTCGCAAAATTGAGCATCGCACATGTATTAATTATAATACCTTACACGCTTAAATTAAAAAACATCTGCTTCACTCCAATTTTATTTCACTTCCTTGCATAGACTTCAGTTTTGGATTTTTACATGGTGTCACTTTTTTTTAACCTTTTTTATCGTATTACTTCGTAGAAATATTTTACTTAGAATTGGAGGTTACTGGTAATTATTATTTTGTTGTTTTTTTTTTTGGTCTCACTCGCCAAATATTCTAGAAGCAAGGTTTTATTTTGCATAGGTGATGAAACTGTGGTAAGTTTAATTGGGTGGTACCACAATTTACTGTTTAAATCTAACGTTAACACTACAAGACCACGGCTGTTCGTTGTCTAGGTAAAGATCAATAATGCTTGGAACGAATGGAATTAATTAAAAACCTTGAATTCATACGTGTCATGAACAAACACTTTGAGTTGCTCTGAGAAAATATAAATAAGGAACGTGAAGGTAAAATAATTCAACAATGGATTTATTATAAAGCTTCAGGTTTCGAAATTACACACAGTTTAGCATTTAAATTCATTAATAATATTCGCAAATATAATTTACATATTGACTTGCTTCTTAAACATTAAAATTGGAAAACTGTTTAAAATCCACGCGACGTTCAATTAATAATCAGGCCTTCAACTCTCCGACGCTCAAGGCCTAGAATTCATAAGCAATATTTAGGTAAGTACGAAAAACAGTAGCGGCAGAACTCACGCGTAACTCTTCACGGAAATCACTGATAGTTCACGAGAAATGGAATCTTCATGAATAAAAAACAACACTTGGCAGCAGTTCAGAATAAAAATAGAATAACTCATGTGCATACTTATTTCCATACGAGTAGGTACTGCAGGAAAACTGACTGGATTGAAATAGGAGTGTTAGCCAAATAATTTGACTGGAGCTACGGAGCGTTTTATAACAATTCACAGTCTGTACCTGATACTTTTAACCATTTTAACCTTATTGTTTGAAATTCCATTTCAAAATCTTCATCAGATATAAAAATTCCAATTATGACATAATACTTCTTAAAAAGGAACAGTCGCTCCGCGCTGCACACCCCTCAGCATTTGACACAAATCAAACAGTCTCAGTTAAATCGCTCGATGCTAAACTGCATACTGATAAGTTCCATATTTTTAAACTTGAAAGGCTAGATATGTTAAATTTCAGTTAGCCGTCTATTACGGCATTAAATTATTGGATAAACTCTAATAATGGTTACAATCCTTTGAAGTTACTCTCCTTTTTAGAGGAAAGGCTCTGACAAACGTAAAAGTGACAATTGCAGAAAGGAAGAAGGTACCAGCCAATCTTCTACCAACAAAGCAAAGTCAACAAGCGAGTGGATGTCACGTGGACGTCCACCACGTAAGAGACACATACCCCAGTCCATCGAGCGAAGTACAAAACTTCGACGCCTCACATCAAAGTTAGATAATAACTCACTGCCCTTCGATACGACAGGTGCTTTTTATGGCGAATGCGTGTCATCAAGCAACAAAATTGCGCAGACGCAAAACACTTACAATATATTTACATGAAAAATATTTACACTAAAATGCCGCACAAGAAAGCAAATAATTAAAACACATTATCAATTAATTAAAGGCACATTCTGCCTGCCTTATAACAGCCAGGCACAGATCGCCTCCACGCATGTTACTATTGCCAAGGTCAACTAAAATAGTAGCTGCATTCCTCGGCCCCCAAGCATCTTTTGCCTCGGGCAACACTTTCTTTACAATAGGGACTTGTTTGTTTCTTGTATGTTACATATCTACAATAATATGTCTCTTATTGAAGTGTCGAAAGAGTTGGGCTTCAAAATGGGCGATAGACGTGGCCGTTTTTTCTCGTCTGTACGTCACTTGCTGGGTAACGCTATAGGCTTAACACACCTTGCACGACACTCATAGCAAAACCTTCGTCACTCCAAAGCAGCCACGGCACACTTTCTAACTTGCATGTTAGTTCTAAACTCTCCATATTCCCTCACCCTAGATTCGAAATAATGTTCGACTTTTTAAACTAGCTCTCGAGCTTGACTGTGTTAAGTTTTACCGTGCTTCCCCATGTGCAGGGTCGATTGAATTCGTGTGTCGGAAAGGTGCACCTATCCCACAGGCAAAATCGGGCGATATTCGACGCGCGCTGAGCCGTTCTTTCAGTGGCCTGACTCTAATTAACATTTGAGTTGTTGGACTAGCCAGCAAAAACCTAGGTATGTATCCTATCATTAGCTGTTAGATAATTTGGAACATTATTCAGTATCAGGTCTTCCAATGAAATCCATATCAAAGATGATCCATATCAACGTGGATCAATTTTTTTCAGGTGGGCCGCCTATTTTGATTTCATCCAAATTCCAGCTTCGAGCCAAGCGAACTAAGCAAGCAAAGCGTAGCCTATAACGAATGCCAAACTGCAAAATTTCAATCAATTTGTTGTAATTTTGCAGTCTCTTTGACGCCAAACGAAAGTGCGGGATAGCAATGAAATTTTCCACATCGCTTGACTTTCCAAAAATAATTCTGATCTCTAATTTTCCATAAATTGATCAATTATTATAAATCGATCAATTATTATATCTCCGATCAATTTTCTGTAAATCATGTATTTTTTCTGTAAATTGAACAGTACTTAGCTCGGCTGGAGCCTGTAGCCAGTACCCACCCCAGTAGCACATGGTTAGAGCACCTGGCTAATAAATGGGATGTCCTGGGTTCGAGTCATAGTCGGGGCAGTTGTCTTTTCTTTCTGTCTCAGACTAGTGTATTTTGTATCCTCACAAGGCCTGTCTTTAATGCAGGCTGCTTGCTTCACTTACCCTTTACCTTGTGATTTCTTTCTTTCTTAACGATCAATTATTATTGCAGAAATTGCATTATTCAAATTAATTGCTATAACATAACCATTGCGAATTTAAAATCCTGAAGAGTTGAGATACTCCAACGTTGCGTACACCGTGGTGCTGGTTAACAAGTGACCTTCTAAAAAAATTATTAATTAATACAACTTTGCATCTCTACAGCTAAGAATAGTTTTTGTACTTAAGGCCTAATTCAATAAGATAATGCCATTTTATCATCGAATTTTTATCACCACAGAAAGCCAGGTGATCAGAAAAATTAAAGGATTTCCATTTATAACAGAAATTCGCCTCGTTTGAAAAGAATGCTTGGGGGAATTTCCTTTAATATGGCGACCAAAAGTGCCTCTTAGCCTTTAATCGGAATATTATGACGAGGATGTTTAGACAAAATGAAACCACATAGCCGGTAATAAGTTTGTACCAAAGAAAGAAAGAAATGTCTTCGTGTAATAGTGACACCCTGTCATATTTCCTCGTTTCCCTGATTCAAATATAAATTATTTTTTGTAGAGAGTACACCTTGCTCTCTACTCCTTAACGTTTTATTTAATTTTTTTGGTATGCGGCTTATTATTACATTTGTATTGATATTGAAGTTATACTGATATTGAATGAGTTATTAAAGCAAGCTGGCATTAATTCAAGATACAGAAGTGTTTTGGTGATCCTTTCCTAGAATTTTTAATTCTTTCAGTTCTGGCTGCTGGCTTCAGGGAATGTTCGGCTAGATCCTCTCAACATGTTAAAAGGATGTTGCTGATTCTAGAATGCCAAATCGAATTATGATTTCTACACTTTAACATAAAGGCTGAATTTCTTAATTTGAGTTGCTCATCATCGAGGCATTCATCTGAGTATTTAAAAAGTTTCTACTGGATGCGTTTATGTCCTTACAATAGCAACCTTACTCAAACACTAGTAACAATACCTATTTTAGAGAAAAACTTACGGGGTGTCAAAGTAATGCAGAGTCCAGATGTAGTATTCAATTCTTTTAACTCTATATCATCGCTTCTGTACATTATACCGTCGACCAAGGACATACTCTATAAAAAAAATAAAACATAATGGTGGTTATTACAGATGGGCTAAAACGAAAAAGGCAAGAGCAAAATTTTACTGCGTTATAAATTTCTTAAACAATTTTCGATATTTTTCTGAATTCAGCAGGAAAATTTATTAAATGAGTTTTGTAACATCATAATACTATGAAGATTACTTTTTTTTTCAAAAGTATAGCACCTACAACTCCAGGATGTATATATGTCGGTAACACGATTTATACTCGCATCACCCTCGCTAGGAGACTATCCTTGCCAGTCAGCTGGGTTTTCCTCGCTTGTCTCATGTTCCAACGAAGCACGATTTTTGTCTTCAGACTTAGTTTTCCGGTTGTTCATTTAATCATGGAATAAGTTTTCATTTGGAGTTTCCAGCAGCTACGCACATATAACTCAAATTCTTTTTTAGTATTGCCATGTTTATTAAGTTAGACTGTATTAAAATATGCCAAAATGTGTACAAACAACAGTCAAACACGATGTAGCGGGAACAAATATTCCCGTTATAAAGAATTTTAAAAATAACTCAGCTCTTGCTATCATAGAAGGAATGCACTAAAAGTCATAATTTCAGGCAAACCAAGCATAAACATGAACCATGGATGAAAACAAGAACAAACATGCTGCAGGGTAAAACCACAAACACAATTGGGGAAAAAAAGCAGTTTGACTGCCTCCCAGCCAATCCAGGTTGGAAGTGACTACCATCTGGGTGCAGTCAGTATATGTACTGAAAATCGTCCCGGTAGGGGAAGCAATTTCTGTAAAAAATGGAAAGGATAATTTTTTTTCAAATGGGAGCAGCCCAAATTAATGAAATTATGCAAAAATTATTCTCTGTAAGTTATGCAAAAATATGAAAATTCGTTAATAGATTTATTCTCGGGTAAACCATTATTGTGTAGTGATGGTTGGTGTGACAAAATTACTAAAGTTTCAAGTTTAATGCTGTTTCCTTGGAAGTTTTTCTGTAAAAAGAACAATTGCTTTTTCTAGGTCGGGAGTGTGGCCGATTTTGATTTTATCTGCAGAGTTCCCTGTATTTAACCTAGGCTGAACAAGTGAATTAGTTATAACATTCAGAATTAAGCATGAAACTTATGTTTTATGGCACATAACCCCCAGAACACAATTAATTCATCCTTAATTTATTTCGTGAAATGCATCAATACAAAGGGTATAGTGACGACATGTTGCACATCTCTTAACTTCTGACAAACTCAGTACTCTGAAATTCTTAAATTGGTTCCATTATACGTTATAACTTACTATTAATGAATCTAATAACCAAGTATTAGATTTTCAGGACGTACCACCATACATCCAGCATTGATACATAACATACTATGGAATTCACCAAATTTTTTAAACCAGTGAAGACCTAGGTAAATTCACTGCTACTCTTACACTGATCTACAATGCAAACCATACGTACCGGCTTTAATTATCGTTGTTCCTTTCTCCTTTCCATCTCCCATCCCCTGCTCCTGCTTTCCCTTTATCTCGCTATTGTGAGTCAAAACTTTTCCCTAAAATCCGAGTCCGCATTGCTACCCTTTCTAGACTGAAACAATGGGTTGAAATAGGCGGGTCAAGTCCAGACTTCCAGCAGAACTTGAAAGTCGGGGTAGGGCCCGGACCCAAGTCGGAGTCCAGCAGAAAGGTCAGGTTCGGGCCCGGGGCGCGTCAGGATGTTTTCTCTAGTTTGGAAGGGGTATAAGGCCTCTCGCTCTCCAGCGTCAGAGGTCTTAAAGTAGGCTCTTGTCAACAACTGTTACATTCAAACAATGCCATTTATGGCTTCTCATGCAGCAGCTCCTGCTTAGTTTGGCCTTACCCGAATGACTGTTTCCGTTTTGTGACAAGAGAGAGCAATAGGTGCGCTAGAGAAGGCGTGAATGCCATTGTTTGAATGTAACGATTGTTTGCAAGAGTTGCCTTTGAGAACGCTTATTCTGGGGGGCGAAAAACGTAAGTGGTTGTTCACATAAATCGGACTTAAGTCAGAATTGTCACAACTAATTCACTTGTTCAGCGTTGGTTAAACACTCTCCGGATAGATCAAAACCGGCCACCAACCCTACCTGGTAAAAGCAAGTCCTTTGTACAGAAAACCAAGCAAGGAGCAGCATTGATCTTGAAACTACTTGAAATTACTGATTTAATAGGAATATCAATAATAGTAACAAGTTTATTACCATTAAAAAAGGTAAAGGGAGATACAAGAGCGGATCAGTTCATTTGCTAAAACCTGTCCTAAAATATCAGAGTGACTAAGGAAATTAAAATCATTTTCTGTATATGGAGAGATCCACTTTATGGATACCCGTCTTAAACTGGCGTAAGTCTTTAACATTTTCCAGCTAGGATGGCAGAGAGTTCCACGGGCCAACCACACGGTTTGCATGAAAGTATTTAGTGCAGTCCAATTTGGTTTTTGCCATTGTTAGTTTACAGCAATGGCCACTGATGTAATGATTTTTACGAACGTTAAAAA
The DNA here is from genome assembly GCA_023313725.1 of Lithobius niger. NCBI lineage: Eukaryota > Metazoa > Arthropoda > Chilopoda > Lithobiomorpha > Lithobiidae > Lithobius > Lithobius niger. The sequence continues at coordinate 25,289 of JAHWFP010038786.1, forward strand.
AGAGAGATGTGTCCATATTAGTGAAACCCTACAAAATGGAGAAAGTTGGGCTCAGATCAACAGACCGACGTCTATATTCGAGGGATTCAAGGCCAAAATGCTCAAGTCGCTGTTTGTACGTCATATAAAAACCATGCAAAGTTTTGGTGAAAAATCTCTGCACTGATTCAACCAACTTGATATCCTTGATCAGGTACGGGGACCACATGTGACAAGCCTATTCCACAGTTGGCCGAACACCGAAAATGAAGGCCCTAATCAAGTTGAAACATCACCAGAAGCAAAACTGTGCTTGATCATGAAACCCATCCACTTTGCCTTAAAGGTGATCTATTTACAGTTGGTTGACAGTTAAATATTTGATGTTAAGTGGACCCCCAGATCCTTAATAACGTCATTTATTTTTAAAGGAGTATTACCAATGGCACACGTTAAATTTAGGTTTTTATTTCCTAACGAAAGTGTACTCCATTTTTGGACGTTTATCGGGAACTGCCATTTAAGAGACCAATCATTATTTTATGGCTGCATGAAGGGAATTACAGCCAGGAGAGTCCTGATACCCCTATAAGCCTTTGCATCATCGGCAAAGTTTGGCATCTTTATAAAACAGATAGGGTTTTTTAGGTATGCAGTAAAGATCACAAACAGCAAGAGACCCAACATTGAACCCTGAGAAACACCACTGCTAACCAATCCTACGTTAGAAAGTGTGTCAGCAATCACCACGGACTGTGACTGGGAGCCCAAGAAATCCTCTATCCAATGGGACAAATCACCTTCAATCCCCAAAAACTGAAGTTTATGGATTAATTTAGAATGCACAACTGAAGAAAAATCTTTGGTGAGATCAATCCCGATAACATCAACTGTTGTACCATCCACAGTATATTTAGTCCAGTCGTTAATACAGTTGAGCAATTGAGTAATGGTAGAAGGGGCCGGTAGAAAACCAAATTGGTCATCAGGGATTAGTTTAAAATTATAGAGATGATCAGTTGTCTGATCACGAATTATACGCTCCAGCAACCGGCGTGGGATGCAAGTTAGGAAGATAGGACAGCACTTTGCTGGATCAAGCGAATTTCCCTTCTTGAAGATGGAGCTAACCATAGCCACTCTCTACTGGTCCGGTATAAGGCTTGATGCAATAGATGATCTCAAAATCAAGGTGAATGGTTCAGAGAGCTCGTACATTAGTGAGTTGAAAAAACCGTCTGGATTGCCAAGCTATTTTTGAGGTTAAACATATGTTTTATTATTTTCTCGTGTGTGATATTTAACTTACTTAAATCAGGTATTAGATCTACGGGTACAGGAATTTCGTGTTCATCGTGGGGCTTTATAAGAGCATTATAAATTCCTTATAATGTTTTATTAAGAGCATTAGCTTTATTCTGTGCGCTAGTTACTAGTTTACCATTAGGATAAAGAGGTGGTGTCGTAGTATAATTTTTAGTTTTCATCCTAACATGCTTATATAGTGAACTGATAATGCCATCAAAAATGACTTTGTTTTCACAGCCAATCATGTTAGCTTTACATAGGGATTTGAGTAGTTTTGCACAGTTCTTGCATTTGTTGAGATTGGACTCGTTTCTATCATTACGTGTTTCCATCGTCTCCATTTAGAGATAATTTGTTTCCTAATTTTACAAGAAGTAAATTTCCCTTTGTACTGACATCAAACATTTCTGTGGTACCTTTCTTAAGTACATAAGATAACTGGTTTGAGCATGATTTGTGTCTACAATTAAACATTCCAACGGAAAATTGGCTCAGACAAAAATATTATAACAGGAGTGAAGACTAGAACAGTGTTGTAGAGTATAAAAGCCAATATAAATACGCGGGATGCGAGCTCTCCTCACTTCCAACCTGCATTCGGAAGGTTTTATTTTACGATTTTAGTTTTCAGTTGAAATCGCTTGCTCTGGCTTTTTTGACCATTTCTACGCAGTTTTAATTATTTATGATGTAAGCTGATGGTTTGTGTCTATGCTTACGAAGCAATATAAGCTTCAAAACGTTACAGTTTAGGTCATTTTTCTTGTACACTGTTTGGTTTTTCATACACTACAAAATTGATCAAGCACTTTACACCGATTTATTAGTCACTCAAAATGGGCCACTGTATTGGCTCTCTGTGTTTGCAGTCGTTGGTTTAATGAGAACTAGATTGCATAACCCTATTGTTCAGACAGTTTTTATCTCTCATTCCTATACAAATATATTCCTATACAAAGTAAGGGAAAGTGTACTTCCCTTCCCAGTTCGTTTCTTTTGAAACTAACCCAAAGTTAAGTTTGGTGATCGGAGCTATACCACCCTTTGTAGGCACGTGCTTCCTGTTCTAATGTGTGTTTTGGTCTGCGCACTTAGCTGTTTGGCTCTATTCTGGGCCGTCTTATTTTGCATCGAAGTTCTACTACTGTAGTCTTCTGCTAATGTGGCCAGCCAAAACGTTGTCACATTCAGAGCACTAGAAAAAACTCAACGAACAGCTCAGCGCCATCACCAGAGCTCATCAACGTTGTTTTTTCAACAAGCAGTAAATTTTCTGTTCCCTAAGAGTGCCATCACTCCTGACAACTCAGAGTCATCAAAACATTGAAGCCTTTTTTTCTGCTGAATGTACCGGCTAAAGAAGGCAGACCAGCCGTTTCTCTTAGCTTGATTTATTTATGTAAACATAATTACAAATGATACAGAATGTAGTCATCTAAAACATACTCACAAGCCAAAAGTAGGCAGCGATTCAATCGACTGTAAGTCATAAACATATTTATCGCCTAGCATATAATCTAAGACTGTTTAGCAATGTCTTGGCAATGAAAGTATAAGGACGTCTTGATGGTGAGCAGACAGTGGTGAGCTACGATGTTAAACCACTTTTTCATGACATTTACCCCTATTTTGCTCATGGATACATCCAGAAAGTAAGTTCTAAAACAATAGTTGGTTGACTTCACTTTTGATGGCAGTGGTAGCTTTTGGTGTAATCAGACGTGAGCTCTTTCAAAAGTTTAAGAAAGTGTTCTGCAATAGGAGTCATGTTTTTTCATCCAAGAATTACCCCATTACTTTAACAGGTGCTACCTCCTACTTAAACTTTTTAATACTTACTGAAGTCGTCACATAACCAATATACGTCAATGGAATTTGGGAGATAAGCCAAAGCGTTGAAACGTTGATCTGGGTGTCTCTGACCAAGTCAAAACTAGTTCCATAGTTAGCGTCAGTAACGTTATATTTAGTTAGATTGTTTATTAAAGATGGCCATGTTGCAGGGTTTCCTGCTCCTGGTTTGCGAGGGCAAATAGTCACTGAAGGAAAAACAATAGTCTTGTTGCGGACATACTCCGTGTAGACAGAGGGTGGGCCATTGATGAAAAATTGGATTCGGTCAGCGCACTGATAAATCCACCCTGCTACAATAATTGTACTTATGACCAACCAAACTGAACGCCTGATCACTGAAATGTCATTGCTGAACAAACGGTGGAAACCTGGCAAGCCGAGGTCGTTTATTTCTGAACGCACATCCATTCGTTTATTTGGTGATATTTCTTCCTCCCAACGGTGATGTTTTCTTGGGCTGATCTGAGGCTTTGGGTTGGCACAATGCTTGAGGATAGGTAGATTTGGACAAAAGACTACTCGCCTCTTGTGGTTGTTACCATGTCTAAGAGGCATGACTGAAGATAGTAAATACTTCGACCGCAAATTTTACAATGGCAGAAATGTATTTTCATCGATGGAACAGGCTCAGATGGGGCTATCTACACAGTTGTGTGTCGGAAAATTCAGTATTTTTAATGTTCATGTAGCAAGAAATCTGGAATATTAAGAACCGCTACTCATTTTGATGACGTAATTTCCAAAAAAATCACTGGAATGTTAAGTCCTGTATTGCAAACAGGCAATTAAAAACAGGCAATTGCAAAGAGGCAGTTATCGAACTGCACTGAAATCTGTGTACCACCTCAAATACCTGGGAGTTGATGCAGTTTTTGGCTCTGCTATTTTAAGAGTCTCCTGTTTGTTCCTCCCATAAGTAAGCTTTCTTCCCCTAAAAAAAATTCTTGCAAGGGGCAGAAAGTTCAGACCCTTTATCTGATAAATAAACAGCCCATTCACCTGTACACTACGAGTGTATTCACCAATTTAAGGTTCTGAAAAAAATATTTAAAAACCAAAGTTAATAATTCTGTTTTATCTCTTGATTGCAAAAAAAAAAAAGGAGAAATGCGATGCAATTTAAAAAAATTAGGATGTGCTACCCAAAACATAGGTATACGTAAACAGAGTCAGTATAGATGTTTTAGTTTTACACTGAGTACAACAGAAAAAAAAATCGTCTTTATATGTTTTATCAGGAGCACATAAAGAATTCCATACTACGATACGAGGAATTTTGGACAGTGTTAAGGCTTGTTTTGGTATTAAGGTATTTTAACTAGATTTCCTCTTCCCTTTACATAATTTTCAGCGGTTTGTGTATATTTATTTAATCCTTCGTTGAGCCTCTGCGTTTGTTTGTCTTCGTTCGCTATTGCCTATGACCACAAACATTCTCGGTCGAATAATTATGCATTTACCACGATACGTGGATGGTAGACTGAAGGATCGTGAGCCAATAATACCATTCCATTGCTATAGTTTGTTCCACATTATGTTTGCAGAGGGGGGGAATTGAGGCTTAATGGCGCGTCGACAACTTGGTCATTAGCGCCAACCTCAGTCACAGTGCAGTGGTCCGGGTGTTTGCAGAAAACTGACTCTATGACACCTCGTTCACTTGCACTATGAGTGCAAAAACATGTGGATATCTACTTGTAGACTCTACAAAGTAAATGTTAGAGTCTACGAGTCGGATATTTACGTGTGTTTAGCATTCATAGCAAAAGGAAACGTGGCGTCGTACAGTTAGTTTCCTGCAACCACAACGTGGAACAAACTATAGTTAGGTGAAGTGAGTATTTCAGCTATGAAGCTCTCCTATTAAATACAGACAGATCTTCCGTCAGCAGTTCCCTTCGAATGTCAAGCTCCGAGTCCATACACACCGTACGAGACCAGAGGGCATTCGACACAGAAACCACTCGCACTGCAAAAAAATGTTTTTGGCAGTCGAGCTGGATTACCGTAGTTGCAAGTTTCCACGGATGACCCCTAGTATTGTGAATACGTGGTGCCTGGTAAAAAAAAAATGAAAAGTGGATTGGAATTAAATTTTGCAGAATTTTGTATGTCAAGATAAGGTGAAATCTCAAGCATTGTAGCACCAGAAGCTCAAGTCCTACCCTTGAGAGGCATTCAGTGTGTTCAACATTTCGAAGACCAGGAAGGCTTTTGGTGGATCTTCCCTGAACATATTCAATTAAGTCGATGTCTTTGGCCAAAAACGGTAACAAACTGCAGAGCGTACTCAGGTATTAAGCAGACAAGATCTTGAATGCCCACACTTTGTTGTGCATGTGGACAGACATGAAGCTCTTATTAACAACCACTAATCGGCGGAAAGCGAGTCTAACAGTGTACATAAGACTCAATGTTGCCGGTAAACCAGATGCCGAAATCCCGGATTTCGTCCACAAACAAAGGATGTTCACCATCAAGCAAATAATGGTAGTCCAGGCACACAGCTCCAGTATGCATTAACTTACATTTCGAGGTAGACAGAGGAAGCTGCTCCAGTTTCGAGTAACTATGGACGTTATTGATACCCGCCACAACCTTGGGTGATGGACCCGGACCCAGAGTCCAGGCCAAATTTTGATGTAATTCGAAAATGTAGTCTATAGGATGTCAAGTTTGCTAGTTTAAGATCATTTACATAAACCAAAAAGAGATACGGTCCAGTATGGAGCCCTGGGGGAACACTGCTAGGTATACTGGTCAATGGTCATGTCTGAGACAGCATGTTCTACTTTAACCTGATTGTATCGGTTACTGAGGAAGGCTGATAGGCAGTTTATCAGAATTCCAGAAATACCACATCCAATGAGCTTTGCTATCAGTTCGCGATGAACCACCGAATCAAATGACTGTTTGAAGTCAAAGTAGACCATATCGCTCTGCACTCTGATGTCCATAATTTGAGTCCACCGATCGAGGACACTCAAAAGTTGATGTGTGGCTGAAACTCCTGGAAGAAACCAGAATTGATCATAATTTACAATGTCAACTTAATAAGGGAGTATTGTGTCTCTTATAACAGCATCCATGACTTTGCATGTTACACATGTAAGTGCAATAGGTATGTAGTTTTTAGAGTTAGATGGAGACACCGTTTAAAAAAAATCGGGATAACAGTGGTGTGCTGGTTACTGCTGCGACTTTAATAATGGTTTCAGTGAGTCATCTTTAAGCCAGTGGAGGAGTGGACATGACGATAAAAGCTCTATGCTAGTGAACTGGGGACGAATTGGGCTGTCAGTTCGAATCAGATTTATGTTATTCCAACGAAACGTAAGTGCATGAAGGTGGCTCACTGTACTACGTTACTTCTAGTGTATAACTGTCGCTGTTTGGCTTGTTTTTCTCTTTTCTCTATATTATTTACAGTGATTTGTGCATACTACAAAAATGCATCGACTCTGTGAGTCTTCCTGGCAGCAAAACTCAGTCATCCACTCTTTCGGTGTATAAATCTGATGCTGTTCCGATTATGGGCATTGGTCGAATTTTTATTTTCAATATAAAGGCTACGACGCGAAAGGTCGATATAATCAGGTATAGGATATACCACAATTAGAAAATTTAACACTGTATGAGATTAGCAAACTGGGAGAAGCCAACGTGCAATATGTTGCACATTTTCCTGGGGCTGTGGCACCTTGCGTTTATCCGCTGTCCCACAATAGTGTTCGCTCTGTGTGCAATCTGATTAATGGAAAACGAAACTATTGTTGAAAAATGTTGGCTACTCTGCATCCTCTGACATAGGGCCTTAGGGCTTCGTCGGGCAGATGACCGGGTGCGGTAAACGCTCGCTAAAACCCTTCGAACTCTTTGTGTTCTGCATCCTGCAAGATTCGCGTAGGGCACCACACATTTTAAGAACACTAGCTTAAGCCCATGTGCACGGGTGCTGTTACAGTACATGAATCTCACGAGGGGTGCTTGTGTGTCATTACAGAATGTCTTTGTAGACGACGTTTTGTGTGAACACTGTTTTTTCCCAGTTAACATTTCGCCTTGGTTGCCGTGTGTTCAAGATCTGGACATGAAATGATTGATTCGGAGGTGACACGTGAGAAAGCAACGTATAACTGTCCATGTGAAAAAACGGGTTCTGGCAAGTAAATCCCTACTTTATCCAAAGTCTGGCCTTGTGATTTGTTGATGGTTATGGCAAGTTTCGTAGTTCTGTTTGAGCAAAAAAGGCTGTAAAACTGCCAGGTACACATGACAGACTTGGTTTCAGTTTATGCAATGCAGAAAATACTCCGGCCTTGTCAAACTTCGCCACACTGAAATTATGACATGGAACGAAGTTCTGGGGCGAGGGAAGATTTTGGTTCCCGTCATCATAAAATAATTAGATGCGAAAATGGCAATTAACGCCTCAGCCTTCGAGGGGCTGGTTCTCCACGGTTTCTTCCAAGGACTCGAAAGGTGGCAAGGAAAAAGAGGACTGGGCTTTCTGGCGGTAAAATTTGAAAAGGGTTGAGGTGTTTCCGCCACGGATATTTTCCTACCGTTTTGAGTTCCATGCTTCTACTGATTTAGAGTACAGTTTCCTAACCGTGTTTTAGGCAAAAAGTGTATGTTCATTGCGGTTGGCCCTATAATGCTTCCACAGTGTGAGTTTACAGGATTTAATTGTAGTGACAAACTCAGGTTGGCAGCTGTTTCCCCCGTGCGACGATTTTAGGAGTGGGGGTTCTGTACAATCGATGTAGCCAGACAAAATATCAGAAAAATAATTTCATGCATTTTCTGTGGGAGAGAAAACCTCGTTTTCCTCCCCCACTTTGATAGTTTCCGTTCCACACCTACAAGTTAAAGGTCGAGCTTGACCACTCTTGTCTGTTTTAATTGAGCCTAACTGTCCAGCAATAAATGACAGCATTGTTGTCTAAATGGAGATGTCATAGGGCCTTAGGGCTTCGGGCAGATGACCAGGAGTGGTTAACGCTCGTTAAACCCTTTGATATCTTATCTTCGGCAGAAGCAGCTTTAATAATGACGATCAAAGCATCGTTGTAAAGTTCCCAAGTTTGTAGTATCTCTCTGTTGGTTGGACTATTTTATTGTTCGCTCTGACACATTGTAATGAAACAAACCGCGACCTCTCTTTTTAACTGACAACTTTCTCTTAATATATCACTCCACTTCCTCTACCTTCTTCTGGTGTTTTTCCCTCGAAGGTGACGAACCTCTTAAACAATGGCCGCCATTAGAAGGCCTAAGAACGATCACAAGTGAGTTCCCTTTACCAAACGAACCGAGGAAGCCATGCAATTTATCGTTCGTCGTAATAGTCGTGAACTATTTCAAGCAACTTTATTGAGGTATTTATTATTACTGTTTCTGTTGTTGTTGATTCGTCACCTCATGACGTTTTCGTTGATGCTACGAATAGAAAATGAAGCTCTAAGGACTGGGTGATACAACCATAGATGACTTACCTCAGAGAGAGAAAAGGCGATTCTCCTACGATTAAAAAAAGTAGTCTGGACTAAACTTTTTTATGTTTCTGCCACGTGCTGCACTCTTTGGTAGATAGACATGGACATGGACATAGGAAAGATCCAGATACGGACCTCATCTTTGGCGTATGTACGGGATGCTTTATTGGAAAATTCTAACATCTTTACTTGGCGGCCCATGAGTGAATCGTTTCAGCGCTCTGTTCCCTCCTTGTATAATAACCATTATCGCAGTTCGTGTACATCTTTACGACAGTTTAATGGAAGCACAGAAGATTAATGCTCTTCTTATCCTGCCATACTACTTACCGAAGACGTTCTGAAAACAGCGACAACATTTACTCAGACCGTACAAAGATACGACGACTTATTCTTATCAAGAGCATTTAACCGAAAAGAAATCATGCAATCTTCGGGACCTACAACCCAAGAGAGGACTAGATCCCGTTATCACCAAAACTCGTATACAAGGGGATTCCTATACTTCAAAGAACAGAAAATTATAATCATTGGAGAGCGATTTTCACATACTTGGCTGCCGAAAAGAAGTGGATGCCTACAGTTTTAGAGCAAGATTGCCCGGACGTAAACATAGCTCACCCCGATCAAGTGGACGCATGGAATCAACTTAATGCATGACGCAAGCTCATACTAATAAGAACAATGTCATCCCAACTTTCCATTGCATTCTACAACGTCCCCATGGCAAGAATCGTCTGGGAACGGCTTACTGAAGATATTCAGTTGGTGGACTCATTCCACCAGATGAATAGACCTCACAAATGTCATGAAGACCTCATGAATATCACGATGAAACTAACTGAAGACATAGGTTCTTGCATGAAAAGAGCTTGTGCTATCGTGGTGGATTAACAGCCACAGGTTACCCTCTCCCAAAGCAACAAGCCGCTACCTGAATAATTAGAGGAGTAAAACATCCAAGTTTGGTCGTTGCAAGAGAATCCTTCTTGAGGTCCGGACGACCACTAGATCTAGCACAAGTCCTGGCCGAATTAATAGATAGCTTCATCTATTGAATCCTTGGCAAACTGACCACTACGTCACTAGAGGAATGACACAGAGCAGCTTACGTGCATCAATATCACCCGCACCCCCATGAACGTGTTCACTCGTGTAGGAAAGCTCCGGACACTTCCCCAGACCATAGATGTTCACAAACATGTTATAACTCTAACAATTAGAAGAGAAGAGTGCCACATTTAGCTGAAGATGAACAGAGTAAACGATGACTGACGTCACACCATATGGGAACGACCCTTTAGACCCATATTGCTAATCCGGCTGACAACTGTCATCTGTCTTTTCGCCTGTCCCCATTGCCTAACCAAGTAAACATTCCTATTTCTCTAATTTAGCAAAGGTTAAGTGCCGTATAATTGTATCGTTGGGGGTAGGGGAGGGTGAGAGACGGAGTACCCCTGCACATACTCTTCAAATAGAGGACTGCCAACTTACCACCTAAAGGGAAAGTCCAATTCTGACCCATATTAAGGAGAACCGGTAGTCTCTGCTATGTTGCGTAGCCTACAGGACCACAGTCTTCGCCTCCCGTCGCTCCCGTAGTTAGGCTTTACCACAAAACAGAACTACCTAATGTGGAATTGTTCTTCTCTCCCATTTGCTCGTAGGCTGCGAGAGCTGTAATCTACATCAAATAAGCAAAACTAGCTCTTGCATGTACGTTCCCAAATTCGATACAGCAGAAGTTTATTTTTTATTTTTAATGGTACGAATTTTGCGTTCTCGAGCACTTGAATCGATATTTGCTCATACATTTTTCACATTTTCAGTTTTCAGATACCTGTTTCTGTTTCCCCCTCCCTTTAGACATCTTCCGCAAGTTTTGAGTTCACAGCGTGCAGTATCAATATATTTCCATTTTTGTATTAATGTAAAGACCAGTATTCCTTCTTAAATGGTACGTTGCGGTGCATTTGGTGTAATTTGGTTTATCGGATAATTTAATGACTGTCGATTTGAGCTTTTTTCACCATAGCAGCAAATATCGACTGTCCAAAGGCAAGCGTGCGTCTTCTCAAGGATCGAAATAGCGATCCGTATGTAAGCCTCAGTTGGTCAATCTTTGAAACTCTATAGGCCAACGAAATTCAATATTTGGGTTCATGCCATAACTGTTTCATTGAATTATATATTTTTATGACAACAATCGACTCCTTTGGTGTACACAACAAGGCTTTTATTGTTGTTTTCGTTGTGTTGGGACACTTTGTCCTCACCTGGATATCGAACTAATGAATCACTTTTCAAGTTTTTTACCATAAAATGTTTGTAGGTATGAATAAGTCACAGGTTCTTTGGAATGCTGTTTTAATGTTAATGTAATATTCTTGCTGTAGTTCTTTTTGCGAAAATTTTGCTCTCATATTCTAGCGGCTAAGGTCAAAAACCTTGCGCTTCCGGAAAAAAAACGTGAAACTTTAAGAATCTATTTCATAGATAAATGGCAACATTTTTTGATGTGGTGCCCACTCATGTCACTTCCGGTTTAGCGTCATTACATCACCAAAGATGGCCACCACACGATTTAACACTAAAAATGTGTATTTGTGTAACCAGTAAACTAATTTTAATTTTCAATAGCTCGTTGAAATCATAACTAACTAAAAAGGTACCATATCACAAAAACACAACTCAAACAGGTTAACCGTTAAGGCCACTGGAATGAGACTTTGCATGGTATTGCACTTGCGAGCCCTGTAATAGCCCGAAATAGACATGTTTAGAATTTTCTGAAATGTGGGGACCTATTTGTTTCTTCAATCCTAACCGAAGTTGTTTAGCTTATATAGGGCCCGTCTTACGTCTATTTAAAGGTGAAGAGGTAATTTTGTAGAGGCGAAATGGTGATTTTAGAATTCAAAGTACTCTTGCAAGCCCTGTAATAGCCGAAAATAAACATGATTAGGATTTTCTGATAGGTGGGGATCTATTTTTCCCATTAATCTTAACCGACGTTGTTTAGCATAAACACAAATACAAATATGACCATTAAAACGACATTTTGAAATTGAAATTAGCTGCTACACCAATTACATCTATACCGTCAAACGGGGGTGGGGCGGTCCCTATGTAAGCTAAACAATTTCGGCTAGGATTGATGGAAATAATATATCCCGACCTTACAGAATATTTAGGATGTCCATATCAGGCTATTAGAGGGCTCGCAATGGGCACTTTGAATTCGAAAAGCAACGTACGCTTTCGCTACTATGACATTACTTCGAAGATGTGCCGGATGTGATTATAGTACGTGGTATTCCAGCATTGGTGACTATTCCGGATCGCCGCCTCCCCCCCCCCCCCTCTCTTCGTAAGGTGCAGCCTCAGAGGTCACTTCCGGTGAGCACGCGCGAGTTTAGAATGCACCGTCTGCGGCACCTATAAGGATCCACGTGACCTGTGTAGTCACTTGCGAGGAGCAATGAAAGCTAAAGAAGCAGAGAATCGTTGTGTTTGCGAGATGCGTCAAGTTTTGGAACAGGTCCCAGCAACTGACCGAGTGGCTGAGAAATCCGGGGCCCATGTCCAAGCAACCCCAGCAACCCCAGCAACCCAAAGTAGTAAGATTGTCAAGCAGCGAGTTCACTCGGTTGAGCATTCGTATGCTGAAGGAGGGTCTGGAGAGGATAGTGGTGGCGAGTGGCTGAAGACGCCAGTGAAGCGTAGACGTGGACGGAGAAATTGGAGGTCCACGAGTCAACGAGACGTAAGCTGTGATGGCGTTTATGCAATGGAGCAGAGTGATCAAGTGCAACAAGGTGTAGGTGAAGAAGAAATTCATGGATGTTGTGGTCAAACAAGAGATGTTCATGAAGCAGTAACAGATCCTATTGTGTGTGCAGCGGCAAGCGAAATTGGTGTGTGTCAAGATGGTGCAGTGTGCCAAGATGGTGCAGTGTGCCAAGATGGTGCAGTGTGCCAAGGTGGTGTATTTGTGTCTCCATTTGCAAATTGTTTAGATGTAGGTGCAGTAGAAGAAGTTATTTCGACTGTAGTAAGCGGTGCGCAGTTAAAGGATGGAGATCTGTGCATTGTAGCTGTGTCCGTTACTCAGCAGCACCGAGGTGGGAGTGTGGTAAAGCAGGATCTGCCCTGATCTAACCTAATCTATCTGGTCGCATTCAACATGTTCACAGTGGCATCATGGAAAGCGCGTGGATTGCGCAATAAAACGGGGGATATAGAACAATTGTTGCAATGTGTAGACATACCAGGTATTCAAGAGACGGGTCATGTTGAAAATTTAAATACGGCCTCTTTTCAGATTTTGTTCACTCGGGAAAGGGGGTGGGGGGTTTGGGTTAAGTGGTCGGTTCCGTATTAGGTGTCGGCTATTAGCTTTCCCATTCACGAAATTGATGCATGCTCAATAAAGGTATGGATGAAGGGTCAATGGGCGTAGGCTGGCTGTCTCCAATTAGTGTGTGTGGCTTGTCGGTCGTTCAGAATGGGACGCCTACATTTATATGATGGTAAAATGGTCGAGTACAAGAATCGGTTTTGAATCTATTTGTGTGTTCGCGGGGGTTGGATGGATGGTTTGAATTTATAGTGTCAGCTGATCAACGTGGCAGTGACCACCTTCCGGTGGTGCTGCAGCCAAGGGGTACGGTAATAAGGTCAAAAAATAGGCAGCGTACACGGCCCATTGTCAGTAATGGGTTGATAACAGCATGGAAGGGGGTGTTTGTGCAGGAGAAAGTGAGAGGAAAACGGGTTTCTACTGCTGTTCATCCGTGTTGGTGGACTAGCATCTGAACAGTCGCTGTACAATATAGGCAATCAGAGTATTGCCGGTAGAAGTGCCATCCGTGTATTGAGCACTGGCTAGTGTATCGCGGTAGTGCCGTGGAGTCATCGTATATCATCAGGAAAGAGAAGAACAATTATGGTAACTGCCTGTGTGAACAAGTTAAGGGGACTGGATCACGAGCAGTGGCGTGGAAAATTCTTAGTAAATCTGGTGTGAAGGCGTCTCAACGATGGGTTTATGGTTTACATGCTGCTGGTGTCCAGCCATGTATGCTGCGTGGTGTATCCACGGCAGACGCCTTCAGTCGGTGGCTTGCAAGTGTGTTTGTGCTACCGAGTGGTGGCCAACCTCCACAGCGTGTGCATGGACAGCGAGCTGTTGACTTACCATGGATTCACATTGAGTTTACTGAAGCATTTACAAAATGTAGAGACGGTAGTGCAGCTGGGATTGATATGCTGTCGTACTGGGACCTGCGTGCGACTTCAAGGAGAGGTAAGGAAGCGCTTGTAGCAATATTTCAGGAACTTTTCGATAGAGGAGATGACAGGGAGATGACAGGGAGTGACAGGGACTGTCAAACCGGGGAGTGACAGGTCGTGTTTGCTTAACTATCGACCGTTAGCATTCCTGTCAAGTGTTAGGAAAGTGTATGAGCGAATGTTAGTCAGAAGATGGGAATGGCACCTGTCTTTCTCCGGTCCAGTTTGGATATAGGGCAGGTTGCAGTGCACAAGACCCGATTCTGTATCTTTTGACTGGCTCACAGAAAAGTAGCAGTTGCTGTGTTCCTTGATATCAAGGCCGTCTATAAGACTGTTAGGATTGACTGGGTCAAGGCGGCTCTTGAAGGTGGGCATAGGCAAGAGTTTGACAAGCGCTATTGTTGCGTACCGACAATGGGAGAGCTGCCGAGGGCCGGGGGTGGAAACACCCTAGAAATGAATTACAGTTGCTCTCCTGTCAGTGTTCAATACCTCGCCGGCACCTGCAGCCGTTGCAGCGACGACCTTCCTACCCAAGCAAGTAGCTGACCGACAGTTTGACAATCCCTTCACCCAGTTCAACAGAGAAACTTGATGAGTTGCGTAGACCGGGCAGACAACCAGGAAATGCTCCGTAGTCATCTCTATATTACACAATTATAGTTATATGACGCATTAAAACTGTTTAATATGCAAATCTAAACGTATAAAATTACAAATTTAACAGAGCCATTCACGATTGCGCGAATTTGTGCATTTCTTTGGATTTAATATCACTTCTCTACTTTTGTACGAATAAGTGGTGTGATTGAGGGTTTGCTCATTAGTCGTTCTGCCATTACAAAGGCCTACTATGCCAAAGGAGTGCGGTAAAATTTTAAGTCAAACATTCGATTCACAACCAACCACCTAAAATCCTATAAGTTGGGGCAGGATAAAGTCTAACTTCTTTTATTGACTCGTTTACGAATAAACAATTCTGATATCAACTGTAATCTGGCTATCTGGTGTTACCTTCCAGCTCGTACCATATTTTCAGAAGTGGGAATGACGAAGATTTGAGGACTAACGGACCAACCCGCCCTGACTATAAAAATGCCCTCCTTTCAGTTGTCACACTAACTGCACCTCACAACATCATCCTTTTAGTTTATCGTTTATTTGTATAGTACTTTCACTCTGCGTAAGAAATTCAGACACTACATCCATCAACATCCCACTACATCCCTCTACTAACAGCTGTCTCTAAAAGGAACCATTAATCGTGGCCACCAGGTTATACTTTAAAGAGACCTTACTGTATTCTAAAATTCAGAGTGAATGTCATTGTTTGTTATAAAGATAGCTTAATGCATTCTGAAATTCGTAGTGAATGACCTTGTTCGTTATCAGATAGAGATAGACATTCTGAAATTTTGAAATGCAGGGTGAGTGATATTCTTCATTATGAAGAGCACTTACTGTATTCTAAGTATCAGTTAAGACGATGGCGTTCGGCAACAATAAGATAAGACTTTCGCTGGTCAATAAAGCGAAAGTCTCACCGCATTGTTGCCGAACGCCATCGTCTAGCATATTTCTACAACCACGAGTTGAATCTTTAGTGAACGAGCTATTGTTCCAATAAAGCAAGTGTTAGCGCATTGTTGCCGAATCATCGTCGAACATATTTGTACAACTATTTGCATTGTTAGTAACCGAGCCATTTTTATAATAGTATAACGAGTCATAGTTGGCGGGAATGTTCTTTGTTCCAAATCCGTTTGCTCCAACTCAGTAACTGCAATAAATGTCTTATTTATTTACATCAATTCAGCTGCAATAAATGTATTATTTTGGAGACATTGATACGTAAACATTATTAGCAATAGTAGATTTACTTACATAGGTAAGAATTAAAGGCCTTCATTTTATTACGTAAGTAAGAACCCACGCCTTTCTTTTCTATGCTAAAAATTAATAGTTGTTAATTTAAAGTGTGAAATAGTTTAATAATACTTTAGAAACTATTTGGGATACGTAAACATGGACGATTGTATTTTTGCTAACTTACAGGTTTTGAACTTTGGTTTAACGCTTTTGCACGTCAATTTGACACTTTTGTACTTGGATTTATCACTTTTGTACTTCAATTTAACGCTAGTGGATTTCAAATTAACACTCTTGTCTTTCGATTTAACACACTTGCACTTGAATTTAACACTTTTGCACTTGAAATTAAAGCACTGAAATAACTAATTTCTTTTTATTCGCTGTAAAGATGTGAAATTTTACGAAATACGCTTATACAAACATTTTTACTAATTGCTATGTAATGTAATTTCGCTGCGACGCTCCCGAAACTCTACGAAATATCGTATGGCGCTTTAAGTAAATGCCGATTAAGCGCGACTTTTGAAGCGAAAACGAAAGTGAAATGACGATTGCTTTGAGATACAAGCTGTTTTATTCCAAGGCCAAGAGAGTGAGTGCTGATTCACAAGGATATTTAGCCAGTAGTAGGATGGCGAAACGTATGTTAGAAATCTTGACAGCAATAATACTGAATTTGACGCACGTGCGGAAGCTATAGAGGAGCACAGGGGCTCGTGTTTTGTGTGTTTTTTTTGACGAGTCCCTGTGCTATAGAGTAAGCAGCACTAAACAATGAACCTGCCAGGGAAGCCACGGACCGATGACGACGAGTCGCAAGGGGTAGCCATAGATAGCTATTCAAAATCATCAAATGAATCAAAATCATTGTTAAGCTTGTAGCTAACCAAAGAATTCACAAGGACGAACTGTACATAATATTAGGAAAAAAGTAAATGATACGAAATTCTCACTGCTATTTTTTAATGTCACTACACTGCTTTTTTACAGTATTATTGGTGGCAGACATTGGTAGGAAAACAAAAAAAAAAGGAAGCCGGAAGCCAATCTTTACACGAGCATATATCTACTGCTTGCCTTTGAAACACACCTCCCAGTGTTATCGTAAGCGGCAGCGTCTGCTTGTGACCGCGCGTGTATAGTGTTGTAATAAGCCAGTGACGGCAGGTACACGAAGGTCCGAGCAAGACTTGTTCTGAATATGTGTAGTAAAGACGTTAGAAATCCAACTGTGAGTTGTTTGTCCTGTGGAGTGAAAGACTGTCACACAAGCGTACACTGCATAAACCAGGTAGCGTCTCCGAAGCAGTCGTCATTCGCTTCAAACGCCGTCCTTAATTGTTATTTATTTAGAGCGCCGTCTGATATTTCGTAGTTTCGGAAGCGTCGCAGCGAAATTACATTACATAGCAATTGGTAAAAATGTTTGTATAAGCGTATTTCGTATAATTTCACATTCTTTACAGCGAATAAAAAGAAATTTGTTATTTCAATGCTTTAATTTCTAGTGCAAAAGTGTTAAATTCAAGTGCAAGTGTGTTAAATTGATGTGCAAAAGCGTTAAACCAAAGTTCAAAACCTGTAAGTAAGAACCACAGACCTTCGTTTACTTAACTACGTAAGTAAGAAACCCACGCCTAGCCGTGGTTCTTACTAATGGTAAGACAACGGTCCATTGTTGCACCAGTGTGTCTGGCTGCAACAATGGTCCAACAATGAAAGAGTTGTATAAAACTTGAATAACATTGTTCGCAGTACAGAAAGCATACTGTAATCTGAAAGTCAGAGTGAATGACATTGTTCATTATAAAGAGAGCTTACTGTATTTTGAAATTCAAAGTGAATCATGCACGAATAGAAAAGGCATAAGTCTCCTTCCTGCATAAGTCTTCCGTCCACTTCCGACCACAATGTCAGGAGTATTGCTTGTGGGATTATTGTTGGCAATCTGAATAGCCGCCATTCAAGAATGAGGCGCATGCAGCTCATGGATGGCAAGACTAGCAATACATTTCAAATCCAAAGCCAGAAGAAAAAAACGAAATGTGCATACCCGTTTAATCGTTAAATTAAATTAGACTATGCAAAGATTCGAAAAAGATTAACGTAAATAAAATATACTGACAGCGGAAAAGGTGTCAAGAATAATTTATTCTACGTCAGCGTTTATACATTTCAAAGAGCTAGATTCACACAGTAGAGTATACGCAAATCGATTAGCTGGAACTTCGTATGAATTGTTCAATCAAATTGTGATAAAATACGAACCGGTGTGCGAGGCCGAGGTGTACACTGTTGTTGCACAGCCACCTACAGTAAAGGCCGTATCAACTTTGCCTCCAACAATGCTCCGCAAAACGGCGAATCAAATAACGACGCGGCAAGTTTGCCAAGTGGCGTCATCTATTGACAGAATTTGGAACCCTGGTCGGTTAGTTTGAAATTTCGCCGCTTGGTGCAGAGTTGGCAGCACCTAGCAAACTTGCGCTTCCTTCTATGTCAATGGTTGATTTTACTTGCCTGATTTGTCTTGTTCTGATCCGGCCTTTACTGTAGGTGGTTGTGGTTGTTGGTAGGCGACTGTGGTTACTTTTCTTTTTCAGTCGGCAAGCAGCAGTGCACTTAGCATTTGATTACGAAACTAATACGAGAAAGGGTCGGGAGAGCGTAGTTAGAAGCCAGTGGAAGAATGGGCCTTACTTAATTGAACTAATGGAGTAAAACAGAAAAGCACACATAGAACAGAGGGCGTTCTGTCTGTTAGTATACGAATGCTAAGAATACATTTCCTCAAGTGAAGCAAGATAACGCCGACTGAGTTAGCGTCACGGGTAGTTGTTTTTAAATAGTTTATTTTAATTTTAAACATTTTATAGCTATGATCTAAGTTGATACAACGCTTCTGTTAAGGTGTTGTTGTAGCTTCCTTCTTAAGTCGGTAGTGTTGAAACTGCTGTTTTGCCTGAATACACAAACTGCGTAAAAACTTACAAAGTTTTTATACGTGTCGGAATGAATATTAGGATGCGACAAACAAGAACAGTATTTTATAAGTGTGGACAGGAGTGTATAAACCAGACGTGTATACTTAATTAAGTCGTGGTGTGGATTATGCTCTGTACGTACTGTAAGAACTATTAAAATTACTAACAAAAACGTCAAGTGTGCCGTAAAAAAGGGGGTTATATGATTGAAGTTTCACTTTACTTGATTTACAGAGCGTTGTTGTCGGGAAAACCACCCAAACTAGAGTCCGGCCACTGAAAGAATGACTCGGCGTTCGTCGAATATCGCGCGTTTTTGCCAGTAGGGTAGGTGCACCTTGCCAACAGCGAGTACAATCGAGCCCAGACATGGCGTCGAATTCGACTTCGTTAGCGAAGCGCGGTAAAACTTAACACAGTCAAGCTCTGAAGATGTTTAAAACGTCGTCTAGTATTTCGAATCCTGGGTGAGTGAATTTGGAGAGTATAGAACTAACACGCAATCCAGAAAGTGTGCAGTGGCTGCTACTGGAGTGTTGTAACGTAGCTAAATTGCTACACGTCTCATGCAAGGCGCGTAAGCCTATAGCTTTTCCGAGCAAGTGATGTAGAGACGCCGGGGGAAAAAAACGGCGGCGTCTATCACCCATTTCGCAGCTTAACTTTTTCGACACGTCAATAAGACGTATTATTGTAGACATGCGTACAAATAAATAACTCCCTATTGTTAAGAAAGTGTCGGCAGAGCAAAGGAATGCTTGGGGTTTGCTGGAAAAAGGATAGCCGACTTGTTGTTAGAAGTCTTGGTAAATAAAAATAAAAACCCATTGTGCTCTTATTTGTGTTATTTCCCAGCTGCTGATTACAATGTACTGTATTACAAACTAAATTGACAAATTGGCATGAGGATTGGTGGGGGGGGGGGGAAGAGCGCAACCTAGCTTTCCCTATTTTTATGGTAGTAATCGGCGCTATACAGCAATTAAAGTAAGAGGCGGTAATAAAGAAAACGCGGGATAACGATACACCGATTCCTTGTTTCGTGCTACGATTCAAAATGTTTGTCAACAGAACAAATCATTGAAAGAAGATACGTGCAACATTACAGAGTTAACGTCTGGATACAAGACATCTCAGAAAATGACTCGGAGTGAACAAAACAGATGTTGATTTGCAGCTCCACTTTGTTCTTCGTATGTAAACAAACGAGAGGTCAACGAGAGAGTTTGACAACTAACACTGTCAATGTATTTGTTTCCCGTTTATCTAGGATTTACACACGTTTCAAGGTAACACGTGTAAATTTATTGTAAACTATTTTCGACTCGCCAGGTTTTTGTTATCGAAAGTAATAGAACACTGCCGAAATCACGGGACGGCTACGGCCGAATTAATAGTTGCCGTACGCAATCTAACAGATTTTCGTGTTAATTAGTATTCTTATTTTAGACACGTGGAGCTCGTCCTATTCTTCATTTCTCTTATTTTACTTTACCTTTACTTAATAAAAAAAAAATTAAAGTGATTTAATTTAATATTTCACAATTATTTTGTTTGTTTGGATTTTGGGCAGCTGAATTTGGATGGCTTACCTGCGTTACTTGTTGCCTGGCAACCATAGGGGAGGATGAATGATGCTTTAAGCGCGAGCGACGCTTATATTTTCAGTAAGGAACCTTGTTTTTATATCGTTTTTAAAAGTACTTCTAGTGGAACCAAAAATTTCTCACTTCACTATGTTATGAGAGGAACCACAAGTTATCTTTCTTTACTGCTAAAATTATTTAATGTGTTGACGTAGCCATAACAACGTCTCAGAACGATCATTCCAATTGAATTCATTGCTAATGCACGGACGACCTCGATCCGATCGTGTACGTAGCGCTGCCAAACCATGGAAGCATTCTTGGTAACGGGCTGGTAACGGGTAATGAATGGCCAAGAGTGCACCTTGCATGCACGTAAAACAAGCAAGCGAGGTCACGACTTAAACAATCGATGATAACATCAAGTCATTCTCTTAGTGGCCCTAGTTTATTCAGGGTACTTTTAACCTGGAGGAGGAACAGCTTATCGTTGGGGAAACTTGACGTCATCTTTCTGCGCAATGCCTCTCCGGCTGCGAGTGCAACAGATCACCAAAGTTTATCATGAATTAGGTGAGTCGTATACAGCTAAAATACAAGAACAAACATGCAAACAACAATGCAATGCAGAAACAACGATGCCTCCATGCAAACAACAACGATTTACAAGAAAAGTGATACGTCCATGCGGACAGCAACACCAAGTCGCAAATACAATGCATCCATCCAAACAACAACGCGATGACGAATTTCAATACGTTCACACGAACAACAACACGTTTCTAAATTACAATGCATCCGTGTTAACAAACCTGCAAAATAAATGGATAACGACGTATAACTTCGAACATTTCATTACGGGGCACAATACCACACTGCATGGAATTCTCTGTACCACCTCTCTACACTATTCAAAATAATGTGTCAAAATAAGGCGTCGTGGGATTATGAGAAGCGTGAAGGGTTCCATTCGTCACACGCCATTGGTCACAACACCAAACGCCAGGCACAGTGGTTAAATATAACCTTTCATAAGCGATACCAAGCAGGCTGTGATCAATACAAACTACATAGTTCATGAAAAATCTAACATTGATGTCAAACTGAAAATTATAGTGCAGGTGTGTAGTTACTTCGTGAAATACGGTTAGCCAACCAAGTGTTCACCACCTTGTGTTAATAAATAATGACCTTACTCGGAATCAAATTTTCGTTGTACGTTTTAGCTAAACTTATATTTAACGGCGATCAAACACATACCAGTCGCCTACCCTAATGTATCCATTTAACATAAAAATTCTTCCAAGGATTATGGGTTTTCTTTAAACGAGGGACTTTACAGGTTACTATGACTGAATGGTGAGAATGCTTTACTAAGTTGCTTTTGAGTAAGCCAGTTAGAGTTTGATCAGATACAGGAAGGGAAATGATGTCAAATTCTGGACCAGGCGTGCCCAACCCCATGCATCGTCGATATAAGACATAATACTGGAAATTCAGGATTTTCTTCGGGCACAGCTATTTTAGGAATTTCTTGTTTCGAACTCCCGGTTTGCCCCTCTCATAACTAAACTTTCTTCTCGTTAAAAAAAAAAGTTTTTAAAATGTACCTACCACCGTTTGAAATTTAATGCTTTTTTTTTAACACGTACAAAATAACGTGTTAGGAAGTATATTTTTACGCTGAGGACATACAATTTTTTTTCAAGACATAACATTATAACGCTAGGAAATATATTTTTGGGATATATAATTTTTCTTTCTAGGATATGTAATTTTCCTCTGTAGGAAATATAACTCTTACATATCCAGAAATTGTCATTAATATACATTTCTTTGGAAATATAATTTTTCTCTATACGAAATAAACATTTCCCTCCAATCCATTCCATTATCAGAAAACAAAAACGACCTAGTTTGACGGTATGGTTTAACTGATCCGAAGTCAGCAAAGGAACTTTGCTATGAGGTTTCAAATACTGCATTGTTTCTGTACTGTTTAGTCCACGTGAAACCTTACTGCTGTATTCAAATGTTTTTATCATTTTTACGTCTGAACACGGTAGATCATCTAATGATTGGCGGATCATGCTCGGCTAAACGACATTTCTGGAAATTGTTTAAAAACTAATCGTTTTAGTGTGCCTAGCTCAACTCTGCAGGTAATTCAGGGTTCGTCCTTGAGAACCTGGAAATGTTCTTGAAAGTAGTAATGAAATTGTATGCCTGAATAAGTGCTTGAGAATCTTGACATATGGCAAATATATCCACCCAAAACCAAAACTGGTAAGAGAAGCCGCCAAGTTTACAAAAAGGGTCGGCCTTTCAACGTAATGATATCATTCAACCAGGGATAGGCCGTCAAGGTTAATCCTATTAGCCAAGTTAATCGCACCTACTAATAGTTCGAAGGTTAAATGAAAACTAGAAGATTGCTACTAGCGGTAGCAGTCTTCAAGTTTTCATTTAACGTCCAAAGTATTATTCGGTTCGATTAACTTGGCTAATAGGATTAACCTTGGCGGCCTTTCCCTGGTTGAATGATATCACTACTTTGAGAGGCCGATCCTTTTTGTAAACTTGGCGGCTTCTCTTACCAGTTTTGGATTTGGGTGGATATCACGACTTTCATAGGCCTGTGAATGTACAAAAAATCACACGGTGTAAATGTCACCCCTACCTTTTTTGTCTGTAGGTATTTTATTGTATGAATGTTCTCATTCATAATTTGCACATTTGCTATTGTCATTCCAAATAAATTAATAACAAGCATAACAGTATGATAATTGCAAGGACCTAATCAATTCCTATGGAATAAAAGATACCCTGTGTCTTATTGAACCAGTAATGAGAAATTTATTCGGGTCGTGAGGCATATAATTAATTTTGAATTCGCGTACCGTAAAAAAATAAACGATTTGGATTTGGTGGGGAAAAAAACTACCAAACCTTTGCAATAAAAGATACTCCGTTTCTTCATGAACCACCTATTTGCAACTACAATGAATTCTGACAATTAGGTACTGAAACGATAAGCGTGTAACACTTAAGCATGGTATTATCTACTGTTGGATGACAATACAAACAATGGTTACAACAATAGTTTTGCACTTACGAGCCATTTCATGACCACGTGCTTCTAGCTGCAACCCCCATTTTAGAAAAAGGCACTTCCCCATATGACGCTTTACCTGTCTGCCGAAATTTAGATCTGGCAATTTTCCCTAATGAGCTGTAGACGTGTCGTTATACCCTGTGAGAATTAACATGGGAGCCTGCGGACTAGTTACTAGTTACTAGTCACTAGTCACTAGTCACTAGTTACTAGTCACTAGTTACTAGTTACTAGTTACTAGTTAATAGTCACCAGTAACACAAATCAACGTTATTGAGGACACTTTCTCTCCATGAAGGACACGTTCCCACATTTTCGTGTTGAGTTTTTCTTTGTTACTGGACCCAAGACACCTGATTCAAACGATTTGTAAAGATTTCTACCGCATGGGGAATTTACACCAGTAAGCTGAAACCACGTATAAGTTGGTTTCAGTTAAAAGACACAGTCTGCTAGTGAGTCGCCATCTGACAACAATTACACTCTAACAATTACACTCTATCAATTGAATTGAATTGAATTTTTATTTACGTGAGTCTAAGGACCTTAGTCATACACTCAACTCTAAACTTAATCCTAAACCGTAAACCTAACAACCGAACCAACACCGGCCAACACCAACTTTACACCAACCAACGATTACAGCTACACAAAGGCTCAGTAGTTACCCAACCAACCAAAGACACCAGTCAACCTCCATCAAAGTGAGTAGGAGATAGCAGCAGGCACCAACACAGCCGCCACTCTTCAATAGCAGCCCGGACCCATCAGCACACGAACCGGCCTGTCGCCCTGCAAAACCCTATCAATTAAGCTCCAACAACAATAAAACGTCTACTTGGCGGCGACACACTAGCGTGTGTCTAGATGATCAGTAGGGTGACGAATGGAAATTTTACGACGTGACTGAAGAACACTGAACAAATTTAGTCAAAATGTAGCCTTACATTATTCTTCCTTTATTTGGGCATGAAAAGTGTTGAAATTTGGATTACTGCTTTAAATTGTATTTAAGTGTGTAATGGACTAAACAACGCAGAGTGTCTGAAACCTTATAGGAAAGTTTATTTCTGTCCTTTTGCTGTTTTAACTTCGGATCAATTAAAACTAACCTTAAGCATCAAACGAGTTTGTGTTTGTTTTCTGATTTGTGCTACTTTGACGTACCATGCAGTTTATATTGGCTTGTTTTAAAGTTTTATATCTTCATCAATTACTGTTTGCACAAACCAATACGGAAATAAATCTTTAATTATAAAGGCGGTATCCTTCAATGTAAGGTTTGTCTTCGGTCTCCCATGTAAAAGCCGAACTTTCAATGCTTAATTTTTCCGCCGTCTTTCAACATTTTCCGCTGAAATTTGGTATATGAAGGACTTGTGGGACTTGGCCAACACGCGTACCAACTTTAATTAATTTCCTATTTTTTTATTTTTTTATTTTAAACTTAATTTCTTTGAGCCGTAACTCTTTGAGCCGAAGCGACTTAACGCTTGTATGGCTGAACCGGCTCAATTTTGAGCATTACCAAACATTTTAGAGGGAGGCGCTAACCCGGGGATTCGATCCGGGGAAACCTCCGATCATCGTAGGGGCCGAAAGATTGTCCAGAATTTGCCAGAATAGTTCCCATAGCCGCTGAAGGAGCATGGTAGCCTCTCACACTATCCTGGCCGGCAGTCCTGGCGGGGACTTTGCCAAGGTCCCTTTTCCAGGGATTCGCCTAGATCCGCAACCTCCAGCAACCAGGCTGAGCTTTCTCACAACTCAGCCACGATTGGACACATCGGATATCTGGACTTGAGCTGGAATAAGATTTTCATTTCTTGCTTGTTGGACTGGTTGTTGTTCTTGGCCCGACATGTTTCTGCTACGCTCTCTACATATCAAACTATTTGTCCTATAAAGCTGGTTCTTAGCTAATTTTACAGTTATAGCTCTGTAGATATGCCCTTTCCATAAGGCCTTTTCTAACTGGTCAAGTGGTTCACTGGTTATGGCGCTCTAAGTGACCAGATTGATGCAGTACTAATAAACTGCGAACAATTTTACTAATTTACGAACAATTTTACTAATTTCACCAGCCTCCCTAAGCCAGGAATCCGGTAGGCGCATAAGCATCAACGTTTTGTTTCTGGTGGCGGGAGGCTGGTGTAGTTAGTAAAATTGTTGTTTTTTCAACATTATTGAAAAAAAAACCAATTCGAGCAATGGTCCAGTTTTTCATTTAACGTCTAAAGTAATTGTTTGATTAGCTTTGCGGTTATTCGTTCTTCGTGTTGATGTTTGTGCAAGCATGATATCATAACTGGAAGTACTTTTCGGTTATGATTGGTACACCATGCAGCAACTTGGTGCCAGCCACGTTTTTTATGATATCACTACTTTGATTATCTGAAGCTTGGCGGTTTCTTTTACCCTTGTAGGTTTTGTTTCTGATAGGACTTAATTTATAGTTTTTTTTTTACCATCCTATTTTTACCGGTTCCCAGTTAGCAGTTTAATAATTTTTTCGTTGGTGGAACAGGGATGATTTTAACTGCTTTCTACGGAGAACACTTTTCGGTCAGTACATGGTTTAGGCTTCGTACACCATGTAGAAAAATTGGTGACTGCCATTTTTATTCTGATACCAATACTATCATTGCTGAAACTTGGCGGGTTCTTTCATCCTAGTGGGTTTTGTTTCTGATATCAATTTTTTTTCTATTTTTTTTTTGTTGCATCTTTTGTTAACCAATACCTATTTAGCGGTTTAATTGCTCTTTTTTAACTGAGCGTGCGCTCTTTCATGCGTATTTTTTTTTTACTTTTTTGATAATTAACTTGTGCTCAGTAGTCTGTAGTTTCATGTTTTTTTTTCTAATAATTAAAGGTACTTTACAAATGTGTACAACCCTACTGGTTTCACGAAAATTTAAAATTTGCTATGCACTTTTATGGATTTCTTATGAACGAAATAGGTTGCAACTGATAAACCACCATAATCAATTACGGTGCACCACTTGAATAAGCTACGTCCTTAAATATAAAGAGCAGCGTTATCTTTAGCTGTAATGCAGATAGTGTCCTTGTCGCCATATCCAACCCATTGACTACACAGTACGTCACTTTTACACTGTATTGCTTTAACAGTGTTACTAACAATGCGGGACGAATTTTTGGATGACAGGTGACGCGCTCCAAACGTTCATAGAAATAGCGTTACAAATTATTGCAATCTTGCTGTTAGCTTCTCACCAATACAGTAAAACAATAAAAAAAAGCACTACTCTCGACTTGGTGGTTTTCAAATCGCTTGCGGTTTTATCGAAAGTAACGTGTGGTGGAATAGGCGAGCCATGATTTGGTAAAACCACAAGCGATATGAAAAACGCAACTCAAGAATACGGCCCCAAGTCAAATGTGAACTGAATGACAAATTTCACCTAGATATGTGTATAAAATATTTTATCTCGATGGCAGAACTTTTTTAAAGAACGTATTACTTCAGTTGCTTAAACTCAACAATCTTTACATCCTTTACACATGTAGACGCAGGTGACACATTTTAATGACACTCTACTAATGGTATCAGGGCGCAAATAACGCTTATGTCACCAAATTCTAGGTTGATTGGCCGCATATTTATTTACCATCACCATCGTCAAAATCGCGAAAACCATGAATTCGTGACTTTCTGACAATGTACCACAGCCAGTGGCTGCTAATGTAAAAATGTTGGAGTTGAGCTATGACTTTCTTGCAGTGATTTCTGACAATTGAACTTGGCGGGTAGACCACTAGCATAATCCTTGATAAAGGTAATTAGGATATACGTAATCACCAATGATCATACCTTAGAAATAACGTAGATGTTACGTTTATGCAATTGCGCCACATTCGAGTGACGTGACCCAGATTCGAACTATCGAACCGTTTCGTCACTAGATCACAGCCATTCGTCATTTACTGATATATTTGCTGTAACGTAAACGTATCTTACTGTAGTTTTCTTTTTTTTTAAACACTTAACACGTGATTTTCATTCGCCTTAGGCTTGAACATAAGGTATTAGCAAAACCGGATCAAAGAGATCAAAGACAGATCAGAGCTGTATGTCCAGCTACATTCTAAACTATGATCGTTTACCAATAATTTACTTGCTGTCGGAGTTTTGTGGTGACTTTGGCTTCGGGGCTTACCTGATGCAGTTCTCCACATGACTGCTAGACAGTAGGGGAATGGGAATTTTTTATTGTTAAAGACTAACCTGGGACTTGGGGTTTTGCTTCAAACTTAACACTCAAAGCTCTCATAAACCTAAGATCGACGTAATAGTATACCCAAATACTGGTTCAGTGTCGTGGTGGTGGATTTATTTATTCGAAAATAAATGTTCGAGGAAATACTAGTCTTAAAGGATGGGATGCTGCCTACACAAGCATTGGGAAGGTCAGGGTTGATTTGAAGTTGGTACGAGGGTTAAGATGTATATTCTAATAAAAAGGCCTAAAAGGTATCCAAATATAGAGATTAATGCGGTAATGGGTGGAACGTTCGGCAGGGAATGGAAGTAAAAAGCGGTTGCAAGCCAAAATTCACTCACTACGTGTGGATACAACTGATTATTCATAAGGCGCATTACGTCAAACATGACAGAGTTTCACTGTATACAACAAGAAATTGCAACTCAACACTAGGTCTTGGCTTTAGTACGACAATTATTGTCGGACTCTAGAGACAGAATCGGTGGTACAAATCGGTAGCTCGATATCGGACTCGGCAAAGGTAAAAAAAAAACCTCTACAGTGTCTGAAATCAAAAGCTGTAAAACTGGATAGGTCTAATGCACATTTTGTCCATGTGCACATGGATATTGCCAATAGCATTTAACTCTACTGTGTAGATTTCGCCGTAAACTTATGACAGAAACCAATGCTAATTGAAGAAACCAAACTCTTTTTAGTATGTCATTGAAGTAAATTCCTCAATAATGCAAGACCAGAATTCCTCTCAAATAAAAGTACGTCGGGCTATGGGGTTATAGGCTTGGAATTCTAGAACCATTCCAAATCCATAACTCTAAATCCATCTTTTATTCGCAATTGCTGTTCTTTGTGGATCATGTATGCAGCTAGTCATCTGTATGCGTAATTAAGACCAAGTGAAAAAGGCTTGCCGCTTACTTCTATGAAGAATGACAACATTTAAGCAGTCTGGGTTTCCAACGCACTACACATTACAGAGGTATTAAACAAACCACAAATGTAGATCTTATCGTACATCTGTGTCTCCTTGAAAAATAAAAATAAACCTGGACAGTAGGACAGACTCATCGTCCAGTTGATGTGCGTTGATGGGTTTGCCATGGAAGGAACATGGAAGGAACATCATTTGAAAGATTCAATCACAAATGGATTATCAGTTAGCTTTTATTGATTAGTTTCGGTTTGTCTGGCATTAATGGAGTTATCCCATTTCCGGTGGATGATCACATTGGTTGTTTGTTAGAGACTTTAGGGTGTCCGATATATAATCCATACCATAGAGCCCTAAACTCCACCTTTGAGATCAAGCAGTTGGAAAAACTAAACACTTCAAAGACGAAAATGTCGAGTAGTAAATCTTAAAGGAGCGTTCTGACCCTACCTACGCCATGCATAACTGTTACCCTTAGCACTAGGGGTATAAATGCGGACAGGGGGTTTAAAGGATCATGTTCATATCAAAAATGCATTTTATTTTTTCCAGCCAATCTCTAACAGCTATGTACGAGTTTGGAAATGGTCTAACCAACCAAGCTTACCACTCACGCTGATTTTACTAGTTAATTTCCACATCCGAACAAAGTCAGTACAACATAAGCAAACTAATAAACAACAATATTAAGTAAATACAGATGCAAACCTATTTACGTTGCCTTTTGGACTTATATGTCAGACTGCCTGAGCGGGAAATCGAACCCAGGACCTCTGAAACCAAAGGCCAAGGTTCTAACACTGAGCCAGACTGACACGAGTTACCGTGTCAGTCTGGCTCAGCGGTGGGACCTTGGCCTTTGGTTTGAAAGGTCCTGGGTTCGATTCCCCGCCCAGGCAGTCTGACATACAAGTCCAAAAGGCAACGTAAATAGATTTGCTTCTGTATTTAGTTATTTCTTATGAGCCTTTGGCTTTCCCATCCTTAAACAATATTAAGCTTACACTGTTTTTACATGGCTTGGCTTTGTACATGCTGTTGAAAAGAAACTTGTAAACCTCTAGGGTGAGAAGTTCCTAATTCCTTAAGTCCCTGGATTTGTTTTTGCTCCTCTGTATCCATTTGCAAAAAAATAGGAGTAATTTAGAAAAGTACGAAACAACGAGTAAGATCACGCACAAGAAACGTTTTATTACAACACAGAACGGCCATCTCATAAAATATTCCAAGTGTTAATTGTCAAGTATGGTAATTAGCAAAGTTGCACGTATAGGCAGCATTCATACTGTTTCTTCTTATCTTCACTAGTGGTACAACTGCATTGCAATAAAATTCTGCTGTTAACTTCGCAGCATATTTTCAGATAAGGCGACGTTTACCCTCCCTTTAGTACACACGAAACAGCAAGCATCATACACTAAAAACAGCTTAGAGCGGGTGACTCATGCATGCTGATTTAGCTGGTTTCTTATTGTAGTCAATATACGTTAAATGGGAATTAGCGCGGATGGTAATATGTCATTTGCTTAATGTCACGGCTGTGCCACAAACGTTACTGTAACAAACGTGTAAGTAATACTGTAAAACTGCATAAGGCACTTTGCACCATAGGTAAAATTTAAACAAAAATTTCCAGAACAGAGGGGATAAATATTTTTTAAAAACCTCATCTAAATTATCGAAAGTTCTGTCATGATTTTCTCTTTTGTTGGACGTGTCTTGATGCAAGTCAAGTGGCAACCACTGCTATACGTGTGCTTCAGGTTTAGATGCCATGCAAAATCTCTAGGCTATACAATTTGTAATATAAATAAATAAAAGCATAAACAAAACCTTTCCACTCGTATGTTTGTACAAATGTTTGAGAGTTGCTCGTTCGTACTATCCTACATCATTAACATGAGTTCTGTTTCACACCTAAGTGAAGCACCCGTAATGAGAAGTTACAAACCGAATTGTTTTCACAGAAATGTATCTTAATATGGTGTAACATTTAAGTAGTATGTCCAATAAACCAAGTTGAACACAGCAAAAGCCACCGGAAATGCTATTTTGGATAAAGAGTCACAGAATGCTGCCTGAGGATGTAATTGCTTTAAATTATTATTGTTTTCTTTGTTCAGTATAGGATTCACTCTGCTTGAATTCTCAGAGCACTGACCAACCTGCAATTACAAAATATATACAAAAATAAATAAACAAAGTGCAGTTTACTACTTCTGGTACTGTAAGCCTGAGCTGTTATATTTTTTTGCCTTTATTCTACAAATTCTATAAAACTGCAAATAATAAAAAAAAACGAGAAAGACATGCACTAAAATTTAATGCACGAAATTTTGTAACACAAATCTTACACGCAATGAATTCATGCCAAAAGAAGGAAAAAAGAATGAATAGAATTGCATCTTTTTCCACTATTAATGTAAGCTGGGAAGAAAAGGAATAATTATGCTAAAATTAATAGGATTAACGAGACCAATTCAACATGAGACCGATGTCCATTTGCAGGGCCCTTCGCATCCCGAAGGCAGTTGGTTAAGACAAGGCAAGGCTAGGCTGTGGGCCCTTGTTACCTTTGAGACTAACCAACCATCCTGTTCTGCCTGAGGGAAGGGCGTATACAGTGAGGAAACTTGCCAGAAAGTTTTATCACTGGCAGTGCATAACACAGGAAACGAGCCAATTATCCAGTGCATGTGTCAGTCTGTTAGTTTGTCTGTATCAACGATTACTTTCGAAGCCATTGTGTGATTAATTTCAAATTCTGCGTATTCATTGTATGGTCTCTTTATAGATTTAAGTTAGACTATCAATAAAGTTGGGTGTAGGATTTGGGAGATTTTGACCTTGAAACATCAAAATTAAATGAATATTCATTGTATGGGCTATTTGTAGAGTTAAGATCACAACTCAATAAAGTTAGACAAGGGGGTTTTACGAATTTTTACCCTCTAACGTCAAATTTAATTGTATATTCATTGTATGGCCTCTTTTGTAGATTTTGAGTTCGCAAATCAGTACAGTTAGGCAAGGGGTTTTGTGGATATTGACTTTCAAACATCAAAATTACTTGCATATTCATTGTATGACCTGTTTGTAGATTTAAGTTCGCAGATCAACAAAGTTAAGCAAGAGGTTTGGGGAATTTTGACTTCCATACGTCAAAATTAGATGCATTTTCATAGTATGAACTCTTTGTAGATTTATTTCGTTAGTCAATAAAGTTAGTCAACGGGTTTGTGAGAATTTGACTTTTAAACATCAATATTAATTACATACTCCTTGTGTGGACTCTTTGTAGTTTTAAGTTCGTAAATCAACAAAGTCAAGCAAGGGGTCTGGAGAATTCGGACTTTCAAACATCAAAGTTAATTGTATTTGCATTGTATGTCTTCTTTGTAGATTCAGTATTTAAATCATTCAAAGCAGGCAAGGGGTATAGCATATTTTGACTTTCAAACATAAAAAAATAATCGCATATTCATTGTATGGTCCCTTTGTAGATATGTTCATAAATCAATAAAGTTATTGTGCCCGCAGTGTATCTTGAGTCCTGTAGGTATTTTATGTGCGGCTACATCTTCCTGGAGGGAGCAGCTTAAATCGACGGTCGCCATTGTTTCTGTAACCATCTAGGATATCAACAAGGTGCTCTGCTATCGAAAACATACAATCGATTATCTGTATGCGTTTTGGGCTGAACTCAAGATAGGCCGCAGACACTATAGGCAAGGGGTTTGCGAATTTTGACTTACAAACATCAAAATTAATCATACATCATAAGTACTACAAGGAGCTCCAGTTAATATTAGGAAAATGAATGAGAAATTAATGCACACTTCTTAGAATACCTGACATATAAAACAACACTTATGAGCATGTGCATCACTCGCTTGTCTTTCAATGATTAAAGACCATTGATATGCAAATTCCACACACTCGCTAATCATAATCACATGAATCTTTATGGCAATTTACTTTCTTCTAGTCACTCGCCATAAATGCTTTTCCAATTTCTTACCGTGATTATAGCGGTTTTCTTCTCATTTACGTCTTTTCCTTGTCTTCTAGCTAGACTGCTAGCTATTGCAAACTCAACTAAACCCATTGAAACTGTGATAATGCATCCTAACATCCACACATCAATCGCTTTGGCATACGATACTGCAGGAAGATGTCTTTGAGCCTGATCAAGACGAGTAGACAGTGTTAGCAATGAAGTTAATCCCAACGCAACTCGAGCCGGGATGCAATCAACGGGAATCCAAAATGATATCCATGAAAGCCCAACAATCAATGTGGTTGGTAGATACGCAGTGACCAAGTGATATCCAAGGAGTCGTTCAAAGTGGACTGTTAGCTCGAGGCATGAATAAGCTGGGAAAAAAAGAGCAAAGATGTACCAATCAACCAATTATTTGGCCAAGTAAGATGTTTGAATAGACGGGTACTGCTGACAGGGTAAGAACTCACAATAGTGCAGTGACACGACGTAGCATTATTGTATATAACTCTATGCTGGAACCTTATTGGGTTAGCTGCAAGGGGCACTGCAGAGAGAAACAGAAGGGCGTCATACTGAAGCCGATGCTGTGAAGAGTGATTTCTTATACCTAAATCGCGCGATTTTTGTTGTTGGAGAAAACAACGTTATTTTAAGCCTAAGAAATCCGCTCTTCCGTTGTTTTTCCCTCCATTTTTATGTAGCGCACCTTGCAGCTATGCCCTCCAAAACCCATACTGGTGCCAATATGGCAGCAAATGTCACTGCTCTATACACATAAATTTTAATATTAAGCTGCTCAAGTTCTGGACTTGTTCCCCTGCAAACAGTGGACACACTTTACAAAAAAAAACACTAATATGAAAAATAAATGGCTGTAAATCTACAATTCTGAGATGTAATGGGAATAGCGTGGGGGGGGGGGG